>JAWWMS010000038.1:5374645-5405070 GCA_035048045.1 Chlorospingus semifuscus
CAGTGATGACTGCCAGGCCCACATTAGTGTTAGCTCAGGGAATCTCTGGGCTGAGCTTCATCCGTTTCACAACAGAGACACGTCTGTACAATGCACCGGCTATTTCTGATGAAATCTTTATTCTGAATATATGAATATATCTACAGAAATTATGGACAGAACTGAGAATATAAAGTGCCCAAGTGATGGCCATAATTACACAAAAACAATGTATTATTAAAAAATCCCAAACAATTCCCTTTATGCACTTGCACCATAGTGCACTTAAAGAACTTCAGCACAGAAACACTACTTTCCATACACCTCATCTAAATGGTAGCTATGTTATGCAGAAACCCTCTGCACAGCTATTAGATATTCACATTCTCCTGTCTATCAAATGGCTACTCCTTGAGTCAACTTCCTCAGGTCAAACACTGCTTTGTTCATCTGCAAAACTTGAACTGCATAGCTAAGTGCTGAGTAGAACTAAAATACAAATAATAATGAGGGGTAAACAAATTCCAAAGTTCATTTCTTGCATGGCAAAGGGCAGAGTGCTGGATTAAAGCTGACGAATCTCATCCCTAATCCCATTTCTCCCTAACCCACTTATAATTCCACCAATATTGATAGAGACAGCATCTTGAATGACATGCTTATCAGAGAGATTATGTAGTATCTGTGAACCTTTCTGCTGAAGGCCAAATGTCACCATGGGCTATTATTTGCATAATACATGAGGGAATGAAAAATTAGAGCTTCTTCAATAGTTTTCAAAAACTGATTTTTTTTATACCATTCATGTTTTGATTTAAATGTTTAAACATGCAGCATAAATGGTCATAAGCATTAATCACTGTGGAATTAACACCTGTTCTTGTATTCAACCATACCTACTGCCAATTAGAAATGCTGTGGTAGTAGTAAGCAAAATGTTGTTAATTACAATATTTGTAGGTTTTGCAATACAATGAAGCTGAAGATTTTAATTAACATGGAGATTCCTAAAAAACTGAAAGGGGACTTCTTATTTCACTTTTACCTACTGATATCTGTCCACATGGCAAAAGTTCAAAGGAAACACTACAGAGCTGAAAAGCTGGAAAACCAAACAGTCTTGAGCTGTGACAGCCTAAAAGAGCTAAGAAAAAAAAAATCTGTTTGACATAACATACAGAAGAAGTTTCAAACCACGATTATACAACAAGATTTTCAACCCAAACCTGACTAAAATAGAAGACTGTATGTAAATGTGTGTAAAATTGGTAAGTGAAAGCTCTGGTGCATATGCAGAGACACTCTAAACCACAGTCTGGGCAACTTGTAGCTGTAAATTTGTAGCTGTAAATTATCAGGCTGTTCTACTCAGTGTGAGCTGCTGCAGGGAGCAGGAAAAGGGATGGTAGCACACTAAGACTTTGACCATCCTTTTCTACTTCCTTCCTGGACAATTCTGATGATGAATATCAGATTTTAGATCCATTAGTTGCACGTGAAGTCAATCTTCCTACTCCTTTTCCATTGTAGCCTCCATTTTGCCATATTATTCCATTTTCTAAAATCACTGTGTGATGGTAGCACCACAGAAAATGTGCAGTACTGCCACGTGCTGATTAAACACACGTGATATCCTCACCACAACATTGCACTGCAGCTCTCAGAGTTATTCCAAAGTCAAGACCTTTTGAACCATGAGATGCTGTGATCACTGCTATCCATCTGCACCACCACCCAGGGGCAGGGCAGGTCACAGCAACCTGACAGGGGATGTGTGTGCAAACCAGCAGTGACCAAACCTGGGTGGGCTCTGAGTTACTCCTTAGCAGCACAAGAAGCAGGCTCAGGGAAAAACCAGAGCAAAGTATTTCATAGCACCAGTAAGAGCAGCAGATATCATTTCAGAATGAAGAATGGCTCTTAAAGCGTTTTCATGTTAAATAGTTTCACTTAAATAGTTTTCATGAAAGAAAACTATTGTGTCACCACCTTTCCACACTCTTGTCCTAAGTACTCCAAGTGTAACAAAATCCCTGCAGGAATTGCCTTTCCCCCTTCCCACCCCAGCACAAGCAGAACCTTCTACCCTCCACAATTGTACAGATATTTTTGTAACATGAGAGCATAAAAATGTTTTGCACAACAGTGGGACTGCAGCTGCAGGCTAAAGGACAAGTCAGCTTCTCTTCTGCTTGCTCATACTAAACAAACATGGCAAGTGGCTCCAGCCCATGAGAAGGGAGCCTGATGAGGTGTGTTTCCTCCAGCTGAGTGGAAAATGTCTGTCCACACCTATGGCAGCCACAGGCAACGATGGTTCTCATATAATTACACAAAGGCCCCTTATTTTGTAAAAATCAAGTGAGACATGAAGCAAGTAGTGCCACGAGCAAAACAACAAAATAAAACCTGCCACGTCGCCCATGAGCAATGGCTTGGTTTGCTTGAGTGCACACTGCACAAACTTATTCAAACAGACCTTGACCACTTGATTATTCCTGATTTTTTCTGTGTAACATTTTAAACAATTCCCTGGGCCATGCTAAGACAAGCTGTGAGACTCTGTTTTGCAGTCCAGGCCCCAGAGAAACACAAGATGGTCTTGCCTATAGAAATAGCCAATTAAAATGTTTGGGTAAATTTTTTTTAATTAAAGAAAAAAATTATCATGGCACAGAAGACAGTATCATCCTGTCGCAAGAGCTTTATCAATGATAAAAGGGAGGAGGGCTTTATTCTTATCACTGGTAACAAAAAATAAAACCTACACATAAATAAATAAAAAGGATCAGAAACCTGCAAGGCCTGTGACATTAATATTAGAGTTACTCATTGTGATCCAAGTGCATGCAATAGGATGAAGGTGCCTTAACATAGCCCAAAACATAAAAGTATAACATGGACTGAGGTTTTCCTAATGGTGCGATAGCTTGAGTTGAGAAACCTGTGGTCTGAGACCTACAGATCATCTTGGTCAGGCTAATTCTCTGGATTTTTCTCCTGTTCACCAATTTACCACAAACGAAACAATGAGATGATTATTCACATTTTGAAAGCATACGGGTACTTCCAAAAAAAGAGAAATTCAAATAATTGCGAATTCACAGTATTGCAAATTACGAATTTGGAATATTTTGGAGAAGCTTCTTCCAAGCATCTCAAAATCACTCTGCACTCTAATAATGTAGCCAAGTATACATCTGCCACATGTAAATGAAATACAGTCACTCTTAATTCTATGGTCTGTGTCTCACGGAAATGTTCAGTTGTGCCACCTCTCTCTTTGGAGCTGCACCTGGTACATTTTTCTGATATGACAGTGAACCACTGAAAATAACTCTGAGAATTATTTTGTTAAACAGTTTGTCAATCATAATGATGGTTTTTCCCCTCCAAAGCTGAGGAAGATCTCAAAGTATACTTGGCATGTTCAGAAATTAAACTACATGTGCTGAATGTGGTAATTGTAGGACACACATGAAAATAATTTTAGCAATATCCACTTCAGCAATGTTTATTAACAAGATATGTCTGATGCAGGGAAGAAATTAAGTTATATTAAAAATTAATGGAGAGTTCCATAGAGTGCAAACCTTTCCTCAAGCAGAACTTCATTTTTTTCTTCTCTTACATGAAACAGTACTTCCCTTATGTCTCTGTCCATGTTTTCTCACTGCGTATGTGATTTTTAAGTTCAGAATAAGGATTTCTGTAATTTTTCCATTCTACAGCCACATTTTCATACTACTAGAGCTAATCAGTAAGAGACTGTTCCCATTCTCACCCTCTGACAGTGTCATAGGCTCTTATGTTTGCTTTTAACAACGGATCATAATAAATATATAGAAAATTACATAAATAGAACATATTCAGAAAAAAAGTTACAATATTCTCTACAGAAGGGGAGAAAATGATTCTTTTATTTAATTTTAACTACTGCTTGACTTAGTAGGATGTTTCTGAATACCTGCTACAGAACATTTTCAAAGACCCCTTAACACTGAACAATCTGGCCTCTTCTTTCCCTGCTCTCTCTATTTACTTGATTTGCCCTATGGCTTGGCACTAAAAATTAGTTATTGATACTAGATTCTGCAGTCTTTCTTATTATTTTCTGACTCTCTCATTAACACACAGACAAATTGAGATGAGAAATAGCCTTTTGTTGGGCTCCCCTATAACTTTAAAGATGCTATTGGCAGTGCACTGATAGTGTAGGAAACAGTTCCTACAAAAGGTGCATTTCTTATTCCATTTCCTTCTTGATGCAGTGAGGACTGACAGTGGAGAGAATTCACTTTGCTTACAAAATTGATTAGTTTGGAAACAATCACTTGCGTAATTAAGATAGGTCAGGCCAAGTTTCTTTATAAATAATTCATCAGGAAACTACTCTATAAAAAGCTAGAGAAATGTCACTCCAGGTGCACTCTTTTAAACTATTTCTGTATAAATCAATTAAGGTGTTTTATTTTGACACCCGGTGTCAGTATTTACAAAACTTGGATAGACAAGTCCATCCCAGCAGCATGCATTTGCAAATAACTTTACTCATTAATGTTTAATTAAGACAGAGGAAAACTGTCCTTGATATTTTGCTGCAATTAGTGCTCTCTATACCCCACTGACTTTCCATGATGAATTACTTTTCAAATGCAAAGTGAAGTGATTAAATAAAGCTGAAGATTCTCCAGCCACTGCACATTGCCCACCCTACACTTTTAAGTAGATACAAATTGTACTGCTCAGCTGCAGCTGATAATTGTTTGGTAAAGCAGTTATAAAACACTAACCATCCAAACACACAAAAGAAAAAAAAATTTACATTCTTTCCATACCTAAACCATGGTTTCAAAGTCCCAAAAATCTGCTTGATATGGAAAAAAATAAATGTCCAAATTCAGAGCATATCCTGAAAGACTCAGCTTTTTTAAATGTCTTTTTATTATTATTTTTATTAGTTTTTTAAATTTGCATCAATACTCTTTCCCTTTGGTACAATGGTAAACTAAGGGAAAATATTCTTATTTTCCTGGTATAACCACTATTAAAAATTCCTCAGTTGTTTGAAAAACTGCATTTTAGTTCCACTACACTTTTTGGTCCACAGAAATATATTTCAGACTGAAATAGGGTAAAAAGCCAATAAAACATTCCAGCAATGAGTTGTGCAGTATTTTGCTCCAGATGCCCTGAAATAGTCTTTTGAAAACAAATCCTTGCACTGTCTGAAGCCCCTGACAAGATACTAAAGTCCTAGGGCAGAAAAAATACAGTAGCTAAAACCTTCTCCTTATGTACAGAACCTTGATAGAAATGAGACCAAATTCCAAAACATTTCAATTTTAATGTGAAAGTCATAAAATCTCTCATTTTTTCCTGGCTCTAATTAAAATATAATAGTTTGTCTCATGACATTTCAGCTTTTCCTGTTCCAGGCCTGTGTTTTGTCACACACAAAACTGGGGACAGAAGCAGCTGGAGGGAAAGACCTCTGCCTAAGGCACAAGGAGAGGAAAAGAATGACAGCCATAAAGGGATACAAGGGATTATTTCAGAAACTGGACCTGTACTTGGACTCTGCCTTGGGATCAAAGCTCTCTCAGCAGAATGAACACCTAAGCCAAGGTCTTAACTTGGAAGGTTTCCATGTGAGAGAATGGATTGCTCCACATGAGAGGCCCTGATGCCTTTCAAGATGTATTGGGAATTATTCTTGGTACCCTCTCTGGCAGCAGAGGAGAATGCATACACTGTGTGGACTGCACTGTGATTTAAATACACATAAACAAAACTCAAATTTGGTGTTGACAAAGTTTAACCCTGAAAGTGAGCTGCTTAGTCAAGGCTGTTTTGTCACCAGACTATATTGGGAATAAAGTACAGAGATAGTGATAACTTTATGATTATTTAAAAAGTGTCACAGAAATCAAAGAGGATTAGGATAGTTCTTCACATCACAGCTCACCCCATGTTTTTAAAGGCTATCAGCCAACCCCTCTGATCAATCCCACAAAGCCAATGAACTCAAACAAAGGCCACCAGGGCCATTTGTTGATTCCCAGCCTCTCTGGGACAGGCTACCCTGTCATACAAAAAGTGCCCTGTCTGTATTGTCTGTGGTAACGCTGAAATACAAGTTTTGCCTCCTGCAATAAGCCTGTAATATTTAGGTTGGGAACTATGGATTTAAAGAGACCTGATTTAAAGAGCTGAATAAATTCTTTCATCTAGGATTTATTTGTGTGGTTAGAGCTTGCCTTGAGCAAGGAAGGTCAGAAGCAAACCTTTGATCTGTTTGGACTATATCTGTATCCTGTCATAGGCTTAATTTGATGTAGGGTCTGTCTCAGGCTTAGGGCCCCTTTAGGACACTGACTTAACAGGAATAAGCCAAATTCCTACACAGCCCACACTCAGGCAGCCTCCCACATTTGTCTCTCCCAAAAAAACATGCAGGATATGTCCGTATGTACCTGAAGCAGTTGAAGGACAGGCCAAACCGATAGGAATTTAAAAAAAAAAATTAAAATGCCTCAAACAATTGCTGGAGATAGACCAGAAAACAAATTAATGGGAGAGAGAACCAGAGTTATGAATAATGATCATGTCCAGTAAAGTAAGGCTTGACAAGGAACAGCTGATCCTATTGTGCTTTTCCTCAAGTGCCTTCCTCAAACAGAAGTGGACCACTAAAATAAAATCTGACTGAAGGCCTTTACACTGAAATCAATGTACCTTGCCTTTCAGAACATGGGACAGCTCTTACTCGATACACCAAAAAATGTGCTTAGACTTTCTTAAGTTTGTTGGGTTTTTTTTCCCCTGGGCGCACATTACAGCATAAAGGAATTGGTAGGCAGCACTTATTTGCAGGAGAGAGGGATGTCAGATGAATAAAACCCCTCATGTTGGTCTTCATTCCCAAAGTAGCACCATGATTTAATACCACAGAGAGTCAGTAAACCAGTTTCTTTCTCACTAAGAGCTGGAAAATTCAGCCAATGTCACAGGGCTCTCTGTACTGACCTACGCCATACCTCATGAGGAATATATGACTAAAACCCTCTGTCCATTTTCTTATTTCAGCAGTCCACAGTGCTCAGCACATTTTGCCATGAATCTGTGAAGCACAGGGATTACAAGAAAATGGTGACACGTTTATCTTATTTTTTGTGCAGCTGCATAAGTTCATTTACGAAGTCATTTTGCAGTTACAGTAGAAACATTCCTAAATCTGCTGTGCAAGTGTGAGAACAGCGTAAATACCTACATGTGCTACCTACAGCATTAAATATGACTTTGCTACTACTACGGCTTCCAGCAAAGGGGATCTTCTTCCCTCCTGCCCCACTGCATGCCAGCTCAGCAGCCTAAGCACCTCTGCTTTTTTTACTGACTTTCTCTGTGACCAGTCTTAAAAGGAGAAAGCCACAAACTTTGCCAGGGCAGGACTTTTAAATTCCACGTTTAAATGAGAAGTATCTGTTCTTGCGTCTACTTCTAGTCTCTGCATATTATCAATGAAAAGGCTGGTAAATATAATAATGGTAAATTCTGAGGGGGAGATGCAAATTCAAAAATAATATTTCTGCTATTTTCCAAATACTGAGTCATATAAATAACTTTTTGAAAGTGTCATTTCTCTGAACAAATTAATTCATTCATGTAATCTGTTTTAATTTCCCTGCCCCTCACCTGTCTCCTGTTCATCTCCTGCTCTGCCTCCCTTTCCAGAAGAGCAATTCTCATTCTTACTAATTGCTGCTAATGATGCTCACCACAGGGTGCCCCAAAGCACACATATTGTCCTGATCCTCCACATCACCAATTCTTGAACCAAGCCATTGGATCATTCAGGGGAGAAAGATAAAACCATGTCTGTACCTACAAGTTCTTGGCTGTAGTTTTAGGCTCAACACGACTTGGAGAAGTTGAAATATAATAAATCCCTAGGGAAGCCTGTGTGTAGGGAAATCTGACAGACCTTTAACTGCAGCAGCCCTTCTGGATGCCACTTATAATAACAATTCCAAGACCTCAAGCTATCAAGCAGGTTTACTGATGGAGAACTCTTATCAAAGTTCCTGCTGTTAGTTCTGACACATTCACCACACATGGCTGCACATGGTTACACTCACATCCACTCAAGTATACAAGACATGTCTATTCCTAAGCCTCTAGGACTTTGCAATAGTAATGTTTTAATTGCAAAGATGCTCAAGAATGACTAATACCTGATGGTGAAAGTTTTCTTATTGTAATGGAGCCTTTTCTATGATCTGAAAAGCAAGCTCAAATTATACTATATCGTTAAATAATCTCTCCAAAAATCCTGTACAGGATAAGGGACTTGGCAGCCTAGAAATGCTTTTCTCCTCTGATGTAGGTCTCTGCCCTGCTGGGATTTGTTCCCACCTGTCTGTGCAGTGGGGTGGATGCTGAGCTGCTGATGGATCCCACCAGGAACCCTTCATGGGGAGCCCGAGCAGGCACAGCTGCAGCTCAGGGCAGGCTGAGTCAAGGTTCCTTCTCCAGATCTGGAGTTATCAGCAAATGAGCAGCCACCTCAGTGGTGCATCAGCTAAAACTCTGCCATTCCTGCTTGGTAGAATGTTTCATTCCTTTTGAGCAACTGTGAAGGGAAATATCATGTCTAATACTGATATTGAGTGTTGTGCACCAAGTGACAGGGGAGACAAAGTCCAGGCACCAGACGTGCCACGCAGTCAGTGAGATCCATTCCTTCAGAGAACGAGTTAGAGCATCCTGAATCTCATTTCTGCTTTGAACTGCCCATTAGAAAAGCATCTCTCCACCAGCTATATTTATTCATGATTTTTGAAAATAATCATTTAAAGAAAAAAAAATGTAATAATATGAGATCAGTATTGAGAGTGATTTACAGACTCTTGATACACAGAGCTGTCTGCACAGCTATTGGGATCTCTCCCATATGTCATGGGTTTTCTTTCCCATGAGCAGTAGACACTTAAACACATCACTTAGAAAGCACAGATATAACTGCAGCAAGGGGGAAAAAACCCCAAAAAAAACCAAAACAAAAACCCTTAAGAATCCCCCTGATTGGAATCAGGATTTTCTGCACTTCTAGCATTTTCTGGGGCTTTCTACAAATAATTCAATACATATTATATTAGTCAATAGTTTGGGTATGTCTTTCTAGTTTTGATTAGGATTGCAGAAGTTTTCCACCTCCTTATGTATTAAACCAGACATATTTACGCTTTCTTTCTGACCTGATGGAACTAAGTTTTTATGTAAACTGAGTATCTCCAGCACAAGTCAATGGGCACTAAGCTGTGATACTGTGAACCAAGGTCCACTGCCAGCTCAGGCATTCAGCTCTACACAGGCTCTCCAGCACGTTCTAGGAGATTAAATAAACACCTTAATAATAAAACTTGCTGCTTGTATCCCCTTCTTTATGGACACTTTTAGTAAATAATCTCATCAGGAACAGATAGCGAATAATTGTTGTCTGGATAACACAAAATGATTGTCACCAGAGACCAAACCACATTAGAAAATTAAATATTGGCTGTGAACTTCAGAAAAGTACATTCTATTTATTTCCTATAAGTAGGCAGAATTCTCTCTAATAATCCAAAACAAATAACTATACATCTAAGTTTGAAATATGTCTAAAATCAACTATTGCTCCTTTGAATTGTTCAAAGACATTGAATGTACATTTCAAACTGTTTATCCTTAAAAGTGCTAAATCACACAGAATTGATAGGACCTAACACAGTCACAGAATGCAGCTAGAACTATTATGTTCCTGAGTCACGTTGCCACCAAACAGCAAACTGCGGTAGAGACGGTAAAACGAAAAATAAATTTGCATCAGGTGAGAACACAGCTCAAATTCCCATGGTATGGCTGGTGAACCAAGAAATATCCAAGTGCCCTGCCCAGTTTATCTGCAGGTTTGGCTGGGACTGCACACTGAGTTGATATTTCCTGAGTTCTATACACTGAAATGAAAGATCTCTTATTTTTGAAGCAGCACACCTTGGAAATTTAAGTCTCTTCTTGTATGTATTTTACCTTTCCTATACCCAAGTTATTTTTAGGTTTTCTTCCCCTTATTTTTGTTATGATGAGAAGCAACATCTCAGAGAAAGTGAAGTCTATTCAATAAGATCCTGATGCCTATGACATTTTTGACAAGTTGATTTTTTTAACATTCTGAATGAAGTCCTTGTTTTGGCTGGTATTTATTTTTATGTTTTCTATTAATAGAATATCTTCCATCTCATTTGTCTTTCAAGATTGGGTGTGTTTGTGGCTTTTTCATGTCTTTCACTGTCAGAAATGCTTTGACTGACACACAGCCACTCTCTAAAAAACAATAGAATTCTGTCTCAAGGTGTCAGGCTTTTCTTCTTACAGAAAATCCACCCAGGGATGTGATCAGCAGTTCTTATTTATAGGAGAGTTTTTTGGAACTCATTATTAAAAATTGTATGCATATTTTATGGAGATTTTCCTCTTTGTTCCATTTTGTAACTCCAATCTGAAACAGGCTGAACTGCTCCAGAAATAAAGTGAACATGAAGGAAATCCTTTCAAATCTCTTCAGTACATTCAAATCCATTACACATAACAGCTCTCACTTGAAAAAAAACAATTTAAAATTAAAAAGAACTGCTCAGAGAAATGCATTGAAACATTAAGATTCCCCCTTTGCAACTCTTATCAAGTCTACAGACTACATTTCTCTTAGTATGAGATATTTTATGATTTGTGATGTTATATATCAACTATCTTTTGATTATATTTTTTATCACAAGTATTAGGAAGACTTTCTTGCTGAATGCTAGGAAATTTAAGAAACAACAACAAAAATCCCCAAGCACAAACATTTTCTCCATAAAATTTCTGAGTTTTGCTCTTGTAAACTGAAATCCTTGAGCACATGGTTTTAGGGCACAGTGATGTAACTGCTGTGTAGCACTGCAGTGACTTCCCTCTGCCTGAGGGCCTGGTGCCATTAGCCTGAGCTCCTCTTTCCCTTTACCAAGAGCTACCACTCAGCTCCTTCCTGCCTTTTTAATTGTGCAGCCTCTTTCTGCAGCTCCCAGGATCTGCTCCAGGCTAATACCCTCAGATAACTGCAGTAGCAAAATAGTTCCAATGGGCACCCTTAAAAGTTTTCTTTCACTTCTCACTAAGTCATAACCAGTTACTGGTGCTGCTTGTTAAAAGTACAAAGAATATCTCCTCATTATGGCTGCAGCTCATCTAACATTGAAGGGGTTAAAGGAAACTTTGCAAGAAGTCACACTGGATTTTAATTGAAATAATAAAATTAATGTTGTCCATGGAAACAAACACAACCTTTGACATCCCCCTTTGAATTGCTTCTTAGTCTATTACTTGAGAAGAGAAATATTTGCATAAATATTTAAAACAAAGCTGTCAATTCCATATGTCATGTCCATAGTTATTCTTTGAAGGCATCATAACACTTAAATGGCTTCCTACTGAATCAGTGCATGGCTTGTTGCCATTAGACAGTTTAACATCTCAGCACTGCACAGGAGTGAAATAGTGAGTACCTTCTTCCTTTCATACTTCAAGTTGATTTATTGAATAAACATATACATAATGTTTATTTGACATTGTGAGTAGTCACAATTATCATTACTCTGCAGCTCAGAATAATTGTCAGCAATGAATAACAGCTGAGGTCTATTGCATTCCTGTCCCAAGGAACTACCAGACATTTTCAGTCACACACATTGTTTAATTTGGTAGCTACTCACTATTTAAAGCAGATAAAAAATGGCAAGGGCATTTAGGAATGCTGCAGACTCTAATTTTGAGACTTTTGTCATGTATTTGCACATTGCAATCCTCCTGTCAAGCCCAAAAAGAGCCTGCAATGCAGAGCAGACCTGGATGTCTTAGTTACCTGCATGCTGTGAGTAAAACACAGCCTGCAAAGCTAATTTCCATCTTATCCATGCATTTCCTGGGACAAGGAACCATTCTGCACAAAAGGGACCAGACACACTCTCCTCTTTACAAGACTAATAATGTTAAAAGTGAGAAGCAGAACCCTGAACCTGCATTTTCAGGGTTGGGGTCTGATCCAGTTTTTACATAGCATTTAAAGAACACCATCTCCATTTGCAGCAGAGATCCTTCTTAACCCCAGCATCCTTCAACTTCCCCAAACTCCTGAATTAGCTGCTAATCATCTCCATTTCCCAGCAGATCAACAGTTTTGAAGCAGACTGCTTAAGCAGGAGAAAACCACCCCTTCAGGCAAGATATTGGTGGATATGGGCTGTTTGTTTGGGTTTTTTATTTTATTCAAAATCATTAGACAGTGGCCACTGTCTTTGAAGAGGGGATGTCTCTCTCATTCCCCATTTCCTAGGAGATGTCACAGCTGTGACAAGGAGGAGTTTATAATGCCACAGTTCGGTGCCTTCATAATTTATTCTCTCTGATTTTATGCTCTTTTAGTCTCCTGCTCAACCATCCACTAACAAGCAGTGATATTAGCCAATAAATCAAAGACATCTGCTTGTCACCACCAGATGCTTGGTCACATTGCAGCCGATTATGAGACATACAAAAGGACAATTTCATGTAGAGAGCTCTGTGGAGGTGTTCCACTGATATTCTGTTTGATGGGAGACCAGCGTGAGGTGAATGTACTATAAGTCAGTAACTTTTATGCCTCCCAGCAATGGAAAAGTAAGCTGAAATAAACCTGGGAAGTAAATTAGGACCTCACCTTTATGACTATGTCATTTATGATCCTGTATCTATTCTTCCAGTACGCTGGCACAAGTTAGCACAAAAATAAATGTCTTAATTTGCCCATCTTGCATTGTGCTGGGAACAGAAAAAGCTACTTTAATTTTCACAAAGGGCAGAAGAGGTGTTTAATATCAATTGTAACCAAGCACATCAATTTTTCATGTGGCTGTCTTGTAAAAAACTAGTCCATTAGCCTTATCAGTCATATGTCCAACTAACATGCCCAGTGCAAAGACACTCTGATCTCTCTTTTTCTCTCTAATTTATTATAACAAACACCATTAAGGATGAGACCCAGGGACTATTCTGCAGAATGGAGAAGGAAAGCAAAACTCATTTGCAGCAGTGCTGCTCTGGCTTTCTTCTCAAACTCAACTTTATACTCCAAACTACACCACAACAGTAATTGACAAAAGATTTTGGATTATTCCAATGTGCTGTAAATAAAATCCATAGGAAAACCAGACAATTTGCCAAGTAAAACCTGAGTATTTCTGTATAGGTGGAGATGGATTTAAAACAAAGCACAGCATTTGCTGATTGCTCCCTGAAGAGGAGAGCAAATTCTCCAAATTCTATGAGGCTGCATGGCTTTAGATTCCTGGGTCACCAGCTGAAAGGAGATTCAGCCAGGTTTTCTGTATGTCACCATGCCTCTTTTTAGGAGTTTAATCTTCATAAAATTTAGTCTCCATAAGTTACCTGTCTTTTCCACAGGCATCTCCAACACACACAATGTGAATGTTATCAGGGTGTCACCATCCCAGTGCTTTTTACTCACTCATTCTTATATTTTTAAAACATCAGTAGCTTTAAAAAAAGACACACATGAGCACTGATCACACAGGTTCAGCTCTACAATCCTCTCTTGTATTCTGGTTTAATTTCTGCCCCTGCAAATCCCAGATTTGAATGCCTGAGAATTTCTCTTGCTGAACATGGGTTTAGCCTCAGGCCATCCAGTTCTGAGCAGTGCAGTCACAAGGACAATGACATCTAGGAGAGAACTTGTCCTGTGATGTTAACACAAGCCCAACCAGCAGCTGGCATTCAGTTAATTGGTATATTACCTACTACACCCTCCAGTGACTAGAAAATGGAAGCATATAAAAGAAGTACTACTAATATATTTTTTTTCCTATATTCTAATAAATCATGTTTTAACCACAGCTCCAGCCAGAAGCATTTCATAGTGAAATGACAGCCTTATCAGTAGCACACCATGAACTCTCACTATAGCAACACCAGACAAAAAAAGTCCATTTGATTTCCTGGAAGGAAGTGATTGACAAGTACCTTTGTTTTTAAGAAGCACTTATCTGTGGCAGTTTTCCTCCTATCTCATGGCAGATTTACATGTCAAACCAAATCATCTGAAGGAAGTGAACAGAAAAATTAAGCATAGGCATAATATCAGGTAGAAGAAACAATAATGTGCTGTTTTATAAAAAGTAAAGTAGATAATGCAGAAAACTGCCAGGGACCACCTCTGTTTTATAAATCATCTGGTACTGTCCCCAAAAGTGAGATCTCTGCTATACTGCCCTGCTTTAAATGGCTGAATTCTTATAGAACTCACCCTTAACAATGAGTCTCAAATCTTCTTTTTGCACCTAGATTTTCAAAAAGATTTGAGGAATCTTAGAGAAGCACCCAGGAATTAAGCTCTATATCCTCTTAGGATCATGCTGTATAGAGCACATAAAAAATAAAAAACTCTATTAAAACTCTACTACTTTCATTACAGAACATGAGAAGCAGACCTCCCATCAAGTATTGCCCAAATGCAGCTCCCCTGGCACATTGCCTTTCAAAACTGAAAACATTCCTTTCTACTATTAAATAGTGAAGTTGCAGCTTCTAAGCCATGCTTGAATTTCCAAATATGCTCTTCAGAATATACACATAGAGATAGTAGGATGGAAAACTGCAGCTAACAGCTGTTTTCTGATTGGTCCAACATCAACACTCCTTTCTGAGAAGTGTTATCTGTCCCTACAACTATCATAGACAAGCACTTCACTTGCACAAAAATCTGTAATTTAAAACATTGCCACATTCACCATTCTTTTTCTTGAAAATGGTTGTCAGAGAAATGCACAGGAAAACATCAGAGTATTAAGCTTAGTCCATAATATAATGTATGGTTCAAAATAATGAGTTAGTTTTAATGTGAGTGATCAGTTTTGATGCTTTAAAAGTCAAAAAGCAAAAAAACTGTGGATGTAATGTCCAAATAGCAATGATTAAAGTTGGTAAGATGGAAACAAGTATAAAAGAAAGCACTAAGTGCAATAAATATTAAATAGATATAAAAAATTACGGTCTTAAGAATGAAAGGACTAGACACAGAATGGGCTTAAGTATCTATCAACTTACTATGAAAAATGAGAATTTTTATCAAATGTCTTGTTCCTAACACCCAAGATGTTCACTGTATATGAACCACTGGGGGAATTATGTTCTTATGAACCTGGAACTTTTGGGTAAGGTGGGGCTGGATGTAAATTCATCCTTCCACAAAAATCACAAACTGAGCATGGTTCCCTGCCATAACTGTGACTGTCCTGGATGGAAACCTACACCTGGTTTTACCAACAAGTAACTCAGGGCAGTGAATTCACTGGGGGAGGTAAACTACAAATACTCCTGGAATGTGTGGGTTTATTTATGGCTTTCTAAATTACATTAAGACTTTAAACATTGGTTTTCCTGAAGGTTCTTGTCAGAGAATATTTTGTGAAACTCCTCTTGCTTTTTCTTGAGTAACCCTTGTCTTCTAAAGATATGCCTTTCAGAATTAACAACTGATGTACAAATTACTCACAAAATCTTTATTAAAACTTGCCTTGGTTCCTCTCAGTATGACTGACAGCTCCATCAGCAATTTGAGCACAATCTTTCCAAAATAATTATTTTCTACCCATTTGCAGCACTTTTTTCAAAAGTACTAGTAACCTCCCTTGAGTAAAGACACACAAATGATTTTATTTTTATTATTGTTTGCTAAAATTAAGATGCTTTTCATAAAGATAAAAGGGCCTTTTGAAAGATCTAGTTCTCCACATAAAACCTCCCAATATGCTTGCTCATTTGGAACTTGAATAGCTTCCATAAGCTCCATGGGACAGCAGATATATTTAAAGTCAATCTTTAAAAATGTATGAGTCATTCAGTGAAAAGGACCAACATCAAATGAGAATTGTGATAAAGCTCTTTTTCCCACCATAGTCTGAGATTTCCATTGCTATGTTGGGTTAAAGAAAATCTGGGTTTTTTTATAGGAGCTGAAGTATGCTTCAAAGAATCTGCTTTAGCTTTTACAGCAAATTCTGATGTTATTTGTAAGCAAAGCACTTGGAATTAAATATGATCTATTAAGGTAATAGTAGAATTCAGAGTGGGTTATTTTAATTAGCCCTGATATCCTGAACATTAGTCTTTAAGAAGGCAACCACTTGTGCAGATCTCAATTGATCTGTTTATGTTTGAGTTTAAGCATTTGGCCAAAGAGTCTGCAGCAGCAGGATCTGGAAAGGCTGAAGAATTAACCTAAAAGAAGACTTTAAAAGAAAGAATTCATCATGAACATGTCCTCATGCTGCATGGTGGGTGGCTGCCAATAATTAGAGACAAAATATGGGAGTCTGTGAGTTTAAAACAGAGACCAAATATGGTTATTGTTAAATAAATCAGAGGACTTAGGTGATTTAATGGCTTTTTAATGATCCTAATATTTTCAATTTTAATGAGTCCTTTTACATCAACTTTAATAATTTTATGAGACTGAAAAAATGTCTGCATTAGTTTGGGTTTCTGTTCAGTGCCCCACAAGGCATTGTGCAGGGGTGGCTAACATGAGTCAGCTTTCATAGGAGGAAGCCTAGACAATAACTGCTAACTTTATTTGGGGAAATGATACATTAGCTACCAACATATTAATTTTTAATTTTTTTCTTTATCAAAGGGACCATTTTACTGCAGTGCAAGAATCCACTGCTGTATACTCATTACTACTGTGAAATTGAATTAAATCTTTTCAGTATTATGTACATTTAATGTAAACTACTCTAAGTATTAAAACTGAATGTGAGTTGCTGCATCTCTTAAAATTCCCACACAAAATAACTTCAAATCAGACAAGAACTTTTCAAAGCAGACCATGTATTCGAGCAGGATCTCTTTCTGCAGCTCCAGCAGCTGGTTCAAAGCCTGATTTCCCTCCTGGTTTCCCCTCAGAGAAGAGCTGCTGTGGCAGAGGGCAGAGTGCAGCTCTGAGCTGGGGATACACAGGGGCAGAAAACAGGGAAGAGAAGCCAAGCCCAAGCTGTCCAAGCAGTTTATTTTACCATGTGCTCACACACAGGATTTGGTGGCGGCAGCTGAAGGCACAAGTGCCCTCCCCCTCAGTTACCCCACAGCAGCTGAGCCCATGCTCCTTCTGCAGCCATCCCACAAGGGTGGCTCTCCATGGCTCAGCAGGAGATTATTGTTGGAAAACATTTTAAAGTTCCTAATTATATTAACTTTTCCATTATTTCCTATATCTTTCCCCCAAGACAAAAAAAAATTCCAACCCCAGAGAAACTTAATTTCTGGAAATTCACAGATATAGTTGAGTCAAACCAGTAACAAAATAAACTATTTCTTCTAAAAGCTCTATTCTCCATCTCTCATGCATTACATCTTCACTTAAGGCAAGAGGATGTTTCAATTAGGGCAATAGCACAACATCAAAATATGATTTGGTTTCCAACTAAAACACTACAGAAATAAGTGGCTACTATAAATATTAGTAGTGGTTGATTTGAACCTTATTCACCAGACCTAAACCAAGTATAAGTCACAATGGTAAGGAGCAAGGATGCTGTGAGCAAAAAAAGACCTGTCTCACTGGTATACTGTGAGGTATTTCCAGATCTCAAAGAAACCTGTAAAAACATTATAAAGTTACATTGCCCTGAGTATTTTTTTTTCCTAGGAGAAACAGAAGAGAGAGTAGATACCAGAATACCTGTCCTAACCCCCTGCCTATGGTTATCCATCAAACAGAGCAGGAAATGAATTTCTATAATGCCAAAACAAATTTGAGGATACAAATATTGGGTACACTGCTTTTCTTTCTGTTGACTTCTGGGTTTGGAGCTTTTAATATTTATGACTTCAAACTTCTCCAGCCATGCGGGCACAGATCTCAAGTGTTCTCTTACTCAAGCCAAGGACTTTGGTTACATGACCTCAACTATTGTGAATTTAACAATAAAATAATGAATGAGACCTTTGGGGGTTTTGTTATTGTTAGTAGCAGCAGTATTCTCAATCACTCCATGGATGCTCTTCTGTTAAGGAAATACTTGAGAAATTCTTGTCTACTACATTGCCATGGAGTTCCATTCACTATGTGCCATTCTCCTTATATGTGCACATTATATTTTTTAAAAGCTGGAAGACAGTTTAGGTCCCTTCTCTCTTGTAGTCACTTATCAAAGCACTATCAATACCAGTCAAAAAAGTATAAAATGTTAACTAATAACAGTCAAAAGTTAATTAATACCGAAAATATTAAGAAAAACATTTTAGGCCAACTAACATCTGCATACATACTTGGATACTTCAGAACTGATGTGTTTCTCTTTGGACAATGTTCCTGAGTATTACAACATATACACATTCATCTAGCTGTTAAAATTTGAAGTACAACATATTAAATTCAGTATTCATTGTCTCTAAATATAATACCCCCAAAAAGTGCACTTCCAACTACACTTTGAGCCCCCACAACCAATTTTGGCACAGTAATCAAAGCCTAATTTATTGGTAGCAGGAAATAAATAATTACAGCTCTGTATTAGTGCTATCAGCATCCCAGTGATGAATCCCAGGCTTGGTTATAGAGAGATCAGGCTGAAAGGTGCTGGAGGGATCAGTGAGCATGAACTGACAGCCCCTATCAGCCTGACTGGAAGCAAAGGGGGCCTGAGGATGAAAAGGACAGTCCTGAAATGGTGGAACAGCTTAGGAAGGACTGTGGGAACAAAATCCATCACACAGACTAATGGGAGCCCTGTGCTGAGCAGGAACACTGAAGAACCAGTATGAGGAAGGTTTTTTTTCAGTGAGAATGGAAAAGAACAGATTTTATGCCAAGCCAAAAGGGCCTGGCTGTGTGGAGTGCTGGGATGAGAGCAGCCCTGTGTGCGTGCTGCCAATGTAGACCCAGGGAGCTCCCCCAGAGCAGAGCCTCAGGCACAGCAGAGCCCCTGCACTGTGACTGCTGCCAGCCCTCTCCTCCTCACCTGAGCACCACAAACACAAACCAAACCCAATACTATTACTTTATTAAAATCTTTCAGGTGAAATGGTTTAGCCGCCTATCAGTTTTTGGTTGAGAAGACACATGAAACATTTAATTATGGATTTAGAATTGGTCATGAAATGACATTAAAAATTGGAGATAGCAGCTGACTTCAGGGGCTGAGACAATGCATTTTAATAGTTATGATTTTATTTCATTAATTGTCTTGATAAATAATTGACTTCAATAATTTTTTTAATTTATCCATTTCAAGAGTTAATAGTTCAAAGAATTTAAACATGTGAAACTTATGTGATTGCATGTTGAACTTCATTTATTTATTTTCCTAGTAGCAGATTAAAGCCAAAACAAAATCAAGCAATAAATCAGCTAATACCCCACAAACACTGTACCCTCCAGTATGGCCTTACAAAATAGTTTACACCTTTTATATGCCAACATATTACAAACTAAATAAAGTGCAATTATGAAGAAAAGTATTTTTATCCATACTGTTAGTTTCTTGAAAAATCATGAGAATTTAGCTAGCATTATTGTTAGATTTTACTCTCAGAAATCTCTGGAACCTATACACTCTTTTTATATATCTTCTGTGTTATCCCAGACATGAAATTGCATTGTGAAAATCAAAGTATAATCTTCATAGTTCTATATTCACCCAAATATCCTCAGTGATTTGATGATATCCATCAAAATCTTTAGACAGATGTGGCATTATTCAAGCACTACATACACCTTCTTTCCTTTTTGCAAGAAGGAAATGCAAATTTCGTGTTCCTAAGTTATATGCGTAACTATTCTTGCTCATCTACGTGCTATCTCAGCTGTTGAAACCACAGCCAAATTAAAAGAGACAGTTTTCCATCTGCTTTTCATATAGTAGTATTTCATTTTTGAGAATACAGAAAGTATAGGAAGCTAAAACCTTATTTGAGTTAATTTTCAATATTTGAATACACTCTAAATCTCTGAAAAAAAGTAATAAACACATTTTGGACAAATGCCTCAATAAATCAAACTCTGGTGAAGAAACTCATTCACCTTAAGGGAAGAAGGGTCATTAAACACAGACTGGAGAAACTAATGCAGTCACTGGCAGCCCTGCAAGGGAGTTTCTCTAAGGTACTGAGAAGGTGCAGGCTTGTTTTAGCTCTAATTTCCAAATGTATCATCATCTTGTTTAAAAGTTCACGAAATCTCAAACCAGCTTTCTTCTTGAAACTGTTTTCTACCAAGACAAATAATGACAGGCAAAAAGAAAACCTAAAGGTGAGTGGTACTTTGATTTAATGTATAATTACACAGATCTGCTATCTACATGTGCTCAAAGTAGGCATCAGCCCATATAACAGCAGCATCAAATGTAAAGAGTCAGGAAATGCTCTCATTGAACTATTGAACCCAATTCAGTCCTGTACCCAGACACATTAGCACTTCTCCTACAGTGGTTTCTTCTCTATTTGCATGTCATTACACTGTTCAGTTCCATATTCTGCTTCAACATTTATTACTTTACTTAGAAAATTTCTTTAACTCAAACCACTTGGTTAAATGCCCCAAATGGAACTATTTTTTAGACACATACTGCAGGATCTATACCAGAAAAAGAATACATAGTCATGTAATTCCAAAGACTTAACCCACCAAATTAGTTTTGAAAACAGTCTCACTTAGGAATCCAAAATTTGCATTCTATATTTACTAGCATTGACTTAAAATATGTTGTTCTGCAAGAAATCCTGGCTATAAACTCCTTCAGATGAAGTACTCCTGAAAAGAAATGCTAAATGGATACCAAAACAAATTCCATTTTATTTTATTGTTCATTTGTGTTGCCAGAGGGGTCTCCCTGACACGGGTGTAATTAGCACTGATTCTATGATGTAGAAAGCTGTAGAAGGCTTTATTCTTCTATACTACATTTATCCTATATTTTTAAGAAACTTGGAACCCCTTCTAGCTTGTCTGATACAGCTTTGACCTCATTGGTCAACCAACTAAAACACCACCACTTTTTGGTACACAAATCTCCATTACACATTCCACATTTGCCTAGCAACAGGTGCAGCAAGTGGAGATAAGAAGTGTTTTAATTCTTTCTCTGAGCTTTCTCACAGCCTTCCCCAGGGAAAACTACCTGGCAAGGCCTGTGCCTGCTCTCTGGGGGCAGAGAGCTGCTGCCACACATTTGTGCCTAACATTGGCACAGTAAGCACAGGAGTGCTTCAAGGAGGTGGGAACTTGAATTCAGTAGGGGAGGAAGGGAACTTGCCATTCCAGATGGAAGGATGTGGAGTCATTGGACGTATTCTTACAGATGGGCTCTAAATATCTTTAAGTGTCTAAATATCCATGAATAAGAAGAAAGAAAACAGGTGAATGCAAAGACAACTGTCGTCACAAGGACTTTTGTGTGTTCAGCTCTGCTTTCCTACCCCGGGAGAGAAACCAGGCAGTTACAGGTACAGCAGATTTTCCATTTCAGCACCATTTCCAGTATCCCATTTCAGCACCATGCCATTGCAATACCACTGACTTCTCCCCTGCACACAGAAGATAAAACAAGTCCTTAAAATGATTTTACTAATGGAGCAGCATCTCAGAATCTGTGAAATACAACCACCTCATCAATCATTCACAATCATTATTTTTTATATCTTCTATAAAAGGAAATGAAAGAGTAGATTACCAAACTCTATATCCATCCCTCCCCTATTCTGCCTAGTATAGCATTAACAGGCCCTGACAAAAGACACAGCAGCAACTCCTGAGCCAGTGACACAAGTGCAGTGATAAGCCACATAAAATATTCATAACTGGAACTTTAGATGTAGGCAGATGCCCAACAAGAGCATACAAGCTTTGTCAGGAATCACTGAGAGATTGAAAGCATACTTAAAGGATTTATTAAAGCAATCAGAAGAAGCCTCTACTCAGTCACCATGATTGCAAGGTGTTTAGGGCCATGTATTTAATCTCCCTGCTCTGTAACAGATAAGTTATGCTTTCTTGTGATTTGTGCACAAAGAGTTTTTTCATTCTCTTCTAGCACTATAAAGATCAGAAGTACCATTTCTGCCTTGCTAAGTGAAGCATTAATAGGAATGCCAGCAGCAAGATGGAACATGTAATAAATATGAAGGTTTAACATTATAAAGCTTTATAATACACAGAATATAGCCCTTAATTATGAGATAACATTATTACCTTTTGTTATAGGAAAAATCATTTGATGACAGGGATTTCTTTTTTCCAGAATTATATTCAGGGACACCAGAGAACAACAACAACAAAAAAATTGTGTGAATATACCAATGTTAAACAGTTATATTAATGGCAATTTATCAAACAGAATACCAGAAGTTCCTAACACAGATCAGTTTACCTTTTACAGAGAAATACATTAAAAAGGTTTTAGTTCATAAAAAATAAGCCTGTTATTAAGGTCAGCTAGCAGGAAAACTTACTGAAGGAGAGAAAAAGCAATTGCTAATTGAAGCTAAAAAACAGAAGCAAGCAACTACACCAAAACTTGGGTGTATACAAACACAGAGAACTTACACTGATGTATATAAACCCTTGCATTATCTCTACAAGATGGTTGCTATATTCTTATTTGACACTGGCCATTATAAGCACTGAAGAGCTGAGCTTGTTAACATAACCAAAAAATGGAAGAACACACTTTTTTCTCTCATTTTGACTTACTGCCTACAGCTTTTTGTAGTTTGCATTGACCTTTCCTTAAGGAAGCCTCAGAAACATCAGCTGTGCTCTGGAGCTGTTCAAAATATTTCACATGCAGAACAGACCTGACAGACCTTAGCTTCCCCACTGGGTTTGCAAGAACTACTGAAAAACTCTTCCTTATTTTGAATCATTTTTACTCTTCCACAAAATCAGTGTGCACATAAGCAGCTTTAAAGAGTTTTCTGAGAGAGGACAAAAAAAGCATTGCTTCACTGTAGAGATGAAAACACACAGAATGCAGGATATGTTACAAAAACTACGTCCCAGCACACATCTCAGTTAAGACAGCCACTATACACAGAATATCA
Organism: Chlorospingus semifuscus; assembly: GCA_035048045.1. Taxonomy (NCBI): domain Eukaryota; kingdom Metazoa; phylum Chordata; class Aves; order Passeriformes; family Passerellidae; genus Chlorospingus; species Chlorospingus semifuscus. The sequence continues at coordinate 5,397,803 of JAWWMS010000038.1, forward strand.
CCACACAATTTCTGAAGACTTTAAGCATTCACCCACACAGAGTAACACCTTACCTCATCAGAAGGCTTCAGGTATTCATCCATACAGAGTAAGACCACACCACTTCAGAAGGCTGCAAGCATCTGCCCTTCTTCTTCTTCAGCCCAACCTTTTATCCCCTCCTGTTGATGCCCTGCACCTGTGTGCCCTCTGTTCCCTGTGGGATTGGTCAGTGCCCCTGGGCACTCCATGGCTCGTTATCTGCAATATGATCCACCTGAACACACAGCTGTAGACAATTACGGATGAGGCTGGGCCCCAGCCCCACTCCCAATCACCACAAACTTTGTGCCTAAAAACTGAACTGTTATAATCTTATCTTTCTTCTTTTCTTAACCTGGCTGAGGCCCTGCTTCCCATTGTCAGTGGATGTCATCAACAAAAATTTCCTTCTTTTTCATTTAGAAATGTGCGCATGAGTCTTGCATGCTTAACATAATAGAAGGGACCTCCTCAGCCATGGAAGGGCTCTTCAGCAGATATTCAAAAATGTTGATGTTTTTATCCACTGTTTTCTCCCAGAACAATGGCACAAAAAATAAATTTAAATGCTTATACATAGTCTGGGGACTTTTCCTTCATTTCATGCCCTTCATCCCAATTTAATTTTAATCTAATCAAATCACATGAGTTGTCCATAGTGAATTTAACACTTGTCTTTCACTCCCACTCTTTGCTGCACCATTGTTATAACTCAAAGAAAGAAAGGTCTGGTGGCCTGATCAAATGAGGCTGTCACATACTTGCTGAATTGGGAACTTATCGAAAATCATTTCTTACACAGAAATTATGAAGATTTTACATTAGATGTGAACACTTCCATATAGAGGAATTCCAAATATTTTATTACAAATACTGTATGCCAGTTGTAAGTGCAGTAACAACACTGAAATTTCCCCAGGTATTTAATATCATAAAAAGATCAAAGCAACTGTTCTAAAATACTTAAAGAACATAATCATACCTTTGTTCTACTGCACTTATATTCACTTACATTCATGATTCTTTATTCACACTAAAACTCAAACTGCTAAAATATTTTGCAATGTAGCATTTTTTTCCCTGACAAACCACAAGAAATAAAAACTCTTTCTTTCTCTGCTGACCCCGAGACTTTAGTGTGTTCAAAACAAGTCATGCACATGAGTGTGGCATATGCATAACCATTTCCCAGTCAGAAACAAAACCTTCTCTCTCCTACCCACCTCTATTCTCTTCTGGAACAGAAAAGTCTTAAAGAAATTCCAAGAGCTTAGCAATCAAGACAGTATTTACTTTACATTCTGCTCCAACAGGAACAGAATGCACAGTGCACAAAGAGGAAAATGAAGACATGAAATGGTGGTTTGGGAAAGCTTACAATTCTCTTACTGCTATACAAATATCCCTGGATCTAATCATGCTGTGCAAATCTGTTATTTTGGTTTGTCTGGAACTCAAAAAGCCATAATTTTGTTCTAAACTTTCAAACTGAATAAATGCAAAGAGCAAGTCAGATGCAGTCCAAGAGTTTCACAGCTTCCTCCTCAAAGTAAAAATTAATCACAATTTACAAAACTTGTTGTGTATGAAAACATATGTAGCTGCTCTTCAGAGTTCTTGTACAAACAAAATTCACTTTCACCCACCAATCTTTTAACAACAAATATACAAGTGAAACCCCAGTCACTTTTAGCCAATATCTAATGAATCCATAACTGTCTATCACCCAGTGAGCTTAGAAACTTTGTAAAGAAGTTGTAGGGGTTAAACTGTCTTAGAGAATATTTTACAGGTTCAGAAAAACCTCAACCTCTTTTATGTTTTAACTGTAGCCCACATTAAAAGGTTTTATTTCAAATCAGAACTCCATATCTAACTGAGAAATTGTTATATGAAGACAAATTTTCGTGTTAAATGAATAATAAATTATAGGTTATGTGTCTCTTTGATTTTAGAGGATGCATAATTTACAACAATAAATAATTAACATATCAAAGGATTCTAATTTAACTGATGCCTTCAGCACCAGCACAGCCAAAGTACAAAACATTGTGTTTGGTGCTTGTAATCCATATTTGTGGTGGAGATGAGTAGCTATATACAAGTAGTTATGTTTTCCAATATGTAATTTTTGCTTATCACTTAAAAGTATTAATAAATATCAGAAAGTTCAATTTCTGACACATGATCTGTAAGCATACTGCATCAGAGGGAAAAAAGCAAGCATAATGAGCAGTGTGCTGTTTCAAACAGCATTTCAGCCAGAAATATTTAATGCAAGCTTTATTTTTAAGTGTTGCTAAGCTTTTCGTTGGGTGTCTTTAAAGGCAGCTTATAGATGTAGCAAAAAAGTCATTGTCATAGAAGATAGCTCATCTCTAGATAAAAGACTAACAGCACTGTTTCTTTCTCTTTGGAAAAAAGGTGTTAAATTTTTTTTTTTGGTATTTGTGTTCTTTGATTAGGATAACATTTATGCCTTCACCAAAATTCTTTGTAACAGACAAGACCAAGAATAACCTAAAAGCAAGTTTTTCTCACTATCTCATAACTGAACAGGCAATTCACGCAATGTGCAGATAATTCCAGTTACTCAAGTAATGCTGCTCCAAAATGGGTGATACAGACATTTCTGGAGAGGAAGCCAGGCTGGAGCAGAGCTGCTGGGACAAACCTCTGCCAAACCCACACCTCAGAGCTTACCAAGGCAACCCAGGACAGCCTGGGATGCAGAGCAAGGCCTGAGTCCACATCATCCCTGGAACAGCATGGGCTGAAGAAACACCTGGGCCTTCAGAACAGCTCCCTCTTGTAAGGGACACCATCCATGGTTTCACTTCTAGCACACAACAGAGAATGTTTTCTCCTCAAAGACCACAATCAGGTCACCATCCTGCAGCTGGACAGTTGTGACTGCAGCTCGTGGTTCGACAGAGGGTCATTTTTAGCAGGCTGAGCCAATTGCCAGGTTTCTAACCAAACCCAGTAATAAAGTAGTAACTCAGAGATTTGGTGGAGGTGTAATGGAACACTCATGGCTTGCTTCCTTTGTGAGGGCACAGGCCGTGTGTCCCTCAGCCCATCCTGAGGGCTGGCTGTCCATCCCTCCCTCCCCACCACCCATCTGTCCTGCACAGGGACAGGGACACCATAGTCAGCACCACTCCTCACCCAGCTCTCCAGTCCCTGCTGGTTAAAGAGGACACCTGCCCAGCAGTGTGAGCTAAACATGAGATGGAGCCTGCAGCCCAGAGCAGCCTCCTGCCCCTTCTGCTTTGTGACCTCCTGCTGCAGACTTGACAACTTCTCCACCAACATCCATCAATGTCACTGCCATATTTTCTGGAAAAATCCCCTTGCTCAGGATTCTTCTCCTGGGAAGCTGAGAAGCTTCAGAGAAAAAGGAAAACAATATTATCTCATTTGCTTCTCCTGTGTTTTGCTGCTTTAGAATGTGGTTTGGAGATTTTTTATCCAACAAGTGATTGTTTGATTGGTTTCATGTAAATTATTTTTACTTATTAGCCAATCAAGAGCCAAACTGTGTCAGACTCTAGAAAAAAAGTCACAAGTTTTCGTTAGTATTTTTCTAGCTTTCTTTCTGTATCTTGTCTGTATTCTTTAGTATAGTATTCATTTACATAATATAGATCATAAAATAATAAATTAACCTTCTAAAAACCCAGAGTCAAATTCATCATTCTTTCCTTCCAATGACAAGAATCCCAGAAAATACAAGAGGAGAGCAGGCAGGGAGGAGGAACATGGATCAGGAAAGGATGGAGATTTGTGGCCTGGCTGACACTCAACGTGCCCACCAAATGCTGCAAGGCTTCGAGGAGCTCTGTGGCCCCACTGCAGGTCCCTGCTGCCAAAGGACATTCCTCTGAGCTACTTGCTAAATAATAGGATCTAAATTTCCTCCTTCTTGTGGCAAAGTTAAAAAAACCAATAACATTAACCAAATTATACCCTGGTCTAAACAAAGGAGGGTCAGGGCTGCCAATTTCACAATTATCCCAAATGGGACTTAATATGACACAGATAAATACTTTGCAATTATCCAATGGAACAAGGCTGCCCTGGGGGAAATGGAGAACAATATCTGACAGGGGCCAGGGGATTCAGGAGTCACACTCCACTGCTCTGCTGGGGTGCACACATGGCAGGGGAGGGGGGCAGCCCATCGTCACCCATTCTCGCCCATCCTCTCCCATTCTCAGCCATCCTCACCCATCCTCACCCATCCTCATCCATCCTCTCCCATTCTCACCCATCCTCTCCCATTCTCACTCATCCTCACCCATCCTTGCCCATCCTCATCCATCCTCACCCATCCTCACCCATCCTTGCCCATCCTCGCCCATCCCCATGTGCTGGGACTGCTTTTCTGGCAGGGGACAGGAGGGTCACTGAGGGTGTTGAAGCTTCTGCTTCCCCAAAGCTGAGGGTGGGCTCAGGGCCAGGGGCTGCTGCAGGGGGTCAGGGCTGGCACTGCTGCCCTTCCCAGCACAGCTGCAGGACAGGGTGAGCTCTGTCCCTGGGGCCATGGCAGGTGCTGGGGCTGGTGCTCCAGGTGTGATGCTCACCTTGCTGCCCACAGCTCTGGGTCAGGGTGGGCAGGAGGGCACACAGGTCCTTTTTGCTGCCATCAGCTCCAGGGGTGTGCACAGGGCTCATTGCACTCCCTGTGCAGCTGAACCCCCTTAACCAGCTGGGAACATCTACAGGGAAATCTGCCATCCCAAACCCCTCCCTGTGCCAGTTCTGTACCAGCTCAGAGCACTCACAGCCCCTTCCAAGCACATGGACAGCTGGGACAGGGAGGCACAACCTTCCCAAATGTCCCTGTCACCTTCCTGTGCAGCCTTTCTTTCCCTGGGACAATCTGCAGGGCAAAGCCAGGCTGGTACTTGGGGCTTTTCCTGTGTCCTGACCTCACCCCAGCCCCTGGCTGCAGAGGTTGTGGCTGCTGTCCTGAGGCCAAGGGTGCTGGGAGAGGTACAAGAAGTGCTGAGGGCAAGCTGGGACTGTCCTGGGGGATCCTTTTGCATTATTTAGTGCCTCCCAACAGTCATGCATGTCCTGCTCAGGGCAGGTTTCTCCCTGCCACAAGTGGAACTAGGGTTGGATGCAGAGAACTGAAGAGTGAGCAGGGCTGAGAGGAACATATGATCCTCTGCAACATCCCAAATCCTTCTGAACCAGAACCTGTGATGGAGTTTTGAAATCCCCAGCCTCTAGCTCATGTCAGCGATTTCTGTGCCCCCTGATCTTAGGTAACACCCACACATAGCTCCTGACCCCAAGGAACTCAGCATCGTGCTGCAGAATGAAGCAGAGAATGGTGTACACTGTACAGTGGGACACTGAAAAGGCAAGGAGGAAGAAGGCAATAAAGAAAAGAGATGAATCCATGCCTCTGGTCATCACCTCACACAGTCCCTCAGCTGGAGAAGAAGGCAGACACCCTGAACCTCTGCTCCAAGGATGCTGCTCTGTGTGGCTGCCCCTGCACCTGGCCCAGGTGTGCCAGAACCCCCTGTGCTGTGCAGGAGCTGCTGGGCAGCCTCTGTGCCAGCCCAAAGTGGTTTTCCAGCAGAATTAGGGACAGATATTGAGGGATGAGCCTGGGGCTGCTCAGTGGAAACTCCATTGATTACTCTGTGCTGTACCTTCCCGACATCATGAACACCTCAGCCCCTGGGGAAAATCTGGGTTCTATCAGCTCTTATAAGCAAGTGTTTCGAAAGGTTTACAGAAAAGTAAAGTAAACAGAGCTCTGAGTAACAAAAGAGCCCCGTTTATGCATTCTTTGATTCACTGTAAAGGATGGTGTAAACTGACTTTTTAACCAAGCATTAGGCAAGATTTGGGCCCCCGCCATTATATAATAAACAGTGACATGGCTATATTAAAATATTTACTTAATGCACTGAAGTGACTTATAGTATGAGTGGCTACTCAATAGGATGGCCTAAGTGTTAAGGCGTCAGGTGCCATCGCCTGTATAAATATTCTGTGTGCACTTGTTTATAGGAAAACCCCATCTGGATTTGGCTAAAACAGCAGACACCCTGCTGACCCCAGTTTTTGCTATTGGAAAATATAACACAAGTGTTCACTCATCTAGAATAACAGCGGTGGTTAAGTGCCAGCTGACAGACAGAAGGGTATTGGCTTTTCTCAATAGACAGCAGGCTGGGTGCTGTGCAGGGGCTTCACAGCAGCAGCTCCCCAAGATTTACAGCATCCTGTGGGCCAGCAGTGAGGGCTCTGCCTGCCTGCTCCCAACCCTGGGCAGACAGGGGACATTGGGATGTCTGGGTGTGCACAAAAAGGCTCAGACACCCCCAAACCCTGCTGAAACAGCCAGGTGGGCTGTGCCACTCTGGGAGCTGACAAAGGATCTGGATTATCCCTCGTATCTGGATCCTTTCTCCCTGCCTGGGGACAGACAAAATCTTGTCCCTGCCTTGTTCTCAGAGGTTGCTGCCAGGAGCTGTGAGATGGCACCAGTTCCTCAAATGATCTCGACAAGTCCAGCAGAATTTCAGCAGACCCAGCTGAGGTGAAAATAAGTGGATTTCATTTATGTAAGCACTCTCACACTGATTCTTCTCTTATTCAATCCACATTTCTCGCCCTTTGTAGTCAGTTAATTGCATTAATCACTTCATTAAAGTTAATCACTCTAGGAGCAGTTGAAGCAGAGAAAGCACTGAATTCTTCAGCCCCACCATTCCCTCTGTTACTGATTTTCCTTCTGGACTGAGCAGCACTTGCTTTTGTTGACCTGCCCAGCATCTTTTTTTAACTAGGAGGAAACTGCATCTGGGCAAGCTTGCACCTGACCTGGGGAAAGCAGGGAAAGCCCTGGCCAAGTGCAGTGGGTGCCTGAGGTGATGAGCAGGTGATGATCCCCTCATCCACCTCTTCCCCACTGTCCCAAGGTCTGGGTGCTGCTCCTGTGGCTCTGCTCACCCTCACTGCATTGCAGAGGGCTGGAAGTTGTAAAGGGCTCCCAAAACTGGACACAACAGGAATCAGGAGCATTTTTGGTTTCTCTGGGTCTGGATTGAAGGCATATGAGACAGTAGCTCATGTTTGGATTCAGGTGTTTGTTATTTCTTATCAGTAAAACAGCCTCACAACAGTGAATTCTGCAGCAAGGCACAAAATGGCCAACAATCTCTTGGTACAAGGTCTTTTAAGACTAAACTATCCAATTAAGAGCTGACACCTGG
>JAWWMS010000038.1:5406842-5427286 GCA_035048045.1 Chlorospingus semifuscus
TTTAGTAAGTATGGCTCACTGTACAGAAGTGATATAAACAAGAAATAAATTACAGTACATTTACTGCAGCTACTCCACAATTTTTCCTTTACATTCCAAAAGTAGATCAGTTCCCCTGAGCTGTACAAGTTATAGATAAGAATGGAGCAAAACTTGCAGATTTCACATTTGTGTATAATGCTTTTCAAATGAGTAAGCCTTGCCTAGAGACTTCAGTCACTTCAGACTTGCCCCAAACTCAAGTAAATTATGAGACTGAAGAGATTACAGCTGTCATCTCCATCTTTTATTCTGGTAAAAATCTCAGCTATCTTTGCATACAGTTCAATGCTATATTGTCCTGCCACCTCCTAATCAAAATTTGGGAAAAAGAACAATCTTTCAAAGTCAAACATATATTTCTCTCCTATTGCACAGCACAGCTTGTGTCAGTTAAGGAGCTGATGCCACTATAAAAACTTCAGTTTTTAGGGGATACTAAAATGATCTATAAAATTTTGCTCTAGAACAAAACATACTGTGCAAGGTTATTAGGTCAGAAATCTTTTCTTCACCTTCAAATGGTAAGATTCAAAAAGAAATAAAACAAATGGACTTTTGGAGCTGACCTTTCAAAAAGTTCTTTGTATCCTAATTTCTGTGGAAAACTTGGAATTCAATTTTTTTAATTCCCCATCTTGACAATTCTACTTCATCACTCAGTCATTCCTGGGTTCATTCTTAACATGGGGATTAAGGCTGTATGAAGATGAGTGAGAATGAAAAGTAAGAAAACACAACACATTTGATCACTTTGTTAGGTTCCCTGCTTCAGTTAAGTACATGCTCATTACTGAGTACCACTCACTTCACTCTCTCCTTTCCCATGCTGTTGGATTGGCTTTTTCCTTTCCCTTGCCCAGGCCTCTCTTGCAGATCCCTGCTCTTCCCATGCCTTTTCCATGCTCTCCCACTGGTTCAGGAGGGTCTTCTCCACTGTGCATTGAAGTGACTCAAACTGCACCGAGCAGAGAGCTTGTGGAGCAGCAGCTGCACCCTGGACCAGTCCCACACTACTACTCCCTCCTTGGGAAAGGAGAGCCAAGGAGAAATCCCCAACCAGCTCTCAGCCCTGCAGGCAAGGTGACACTGCAAATTCCCACCTGCCAGCACACAGGGGAAGGGATCCCCAACCCAAAGAAGAAGCTTGTCACCCTTGCATTGCAGCAGACCAAGGAGGAAAGAATGAATGTCTTCATCTCTTATGGTCAGGAAAATTACTCTGGTTTTTGGGGAGCTGTGTTTTAGAAGCATAATTTAAAAACAGCAAGAGCTCCTTTAAAAGTTTCTAAAACCTCCATTGCCCTGGCAACGTCTGCTGAGAGCACTTGGAGAAGAGATTCACAGCAGAATTGCACTTCTGATAGCTGAGGTACTTGCCAATTCTGAAAAGCCACCTGAGTAATGAACTGTTGCTTTCTAATTGATGCCTTCTGTTTCCCTCACTTCTATTCATTTTGCTCCCTGTAGAAAACTAAGAACATTTTAATGCCCTTTTTTCACCTCAAGTTCTTTTCTGAATAAAGGAAAATATTTTCAACATTTGAAAAGGTTTTTTGTTTGTTTGTGTTTTTCTTTTTAATGAAACTGAGGAGACAACTAAAGCTCAGGGACATTTGATATTGCAACACTCATTCTAATCTGACCTACCAATAAGTACAGCAACCAAACAAGACAAATCCAAACAGTACAGTTTTGACCTCTTCTACTTGTTTTTTCCTATCCTTAAATTGTAGAAAACAGGCTGTTCATACAGCATGCTTTGGAGAAATCAACTTCTCATGTATTACCAATCAGATTCTCCATTCTCAAAGTTAACATCTGCATTAAAAACAAAGGAAAAGTTAAAGTTAGGAGAAGAAATTAATTATACAATCATTTGATGGTAGGCTTTCATGAAGGCAAGGGGAACTTTCAGCTATCCTTTTCAACATATTAGGCCCAATTCCATTTTCCAAATATGTTATCAATATGATAATTCCACACTTTCCCATCTGTAGACAGTCCAGTCTTCATAAAGGTAGCATTATTACTACAAATACACTGAGGGGAAACTATTTCAATTACCAGGAGACTATGCAGCTCCAAGTCTATTTATTTCAATTTATGCAACTGTCTTGATATATGCGTGCATAGAACTTTTATAAAGAATGAATAAATTCACCTTGAAATTGTACCAATTGACTTTGGCTGGGCTGGGCTGTGCAATGGAATCAGAATTGCTTCTGAAATAAGCCCTGACAATGCTGATCAAAAGCAAGTGGCTACTCATTTATTAAAGTGACAGCTCAGCAATGGTTTCAAGCACTGGCTGACGTGGCCTGGGGTGTCAGCCATGGCCCGGGGTGATGGCTGTGCCTAAAAGCTTTGGAGCCAGTTGTGCTCTCTGAAGTTGCCTCTGATGGAAATCTGACATTTCCTAAGGCTCCTGCACCTGCCTGGATGTCAAGCAGCTGGTGTGAACACTGTCACCCGTTTCAGATTGTTATTCCATGAGTGACAAGCTTGCCCTGAGACTACATGCATGAAATTTATCCTTTTTCTCTTTGGTATGAGCAGTCTGGTCAGGGAGAAAGCCTCTTGGGTCAGACACATGCACAAAATGCCCAACTCCCTAATTTCACAACTTCATTAACTTAACAACTGAAATGAATCATCACCAGAAATGAAATTTAAAACATATATTTGAAAGTTTTAGCCTAAGAACTTAAGTTTGTAGAATTCATAAAGTGATGGGTTTTGTGGTATTCTCCTTTGAATGTTCAAGTACAGGATTGCTATAGCAACCCACATCCTGCTTTAAAATCAATGGCAATTCAGGCAAGACAAGCTGTTAAACCAGTGTAACAGGTAGGAATGTGCTTCCTCAGTTCATCTTAGGTGTTGCTGCAATGGAAGTTTAAGTTAAAGGAGGAATCACAAATTTTCAACATGATTTTGGAAAACAAGGTGGGGGTGAGAGGGATGAATATCAGTGGATTTGGATTTGAGGAAGGGCTTAGCTGAAAGCAGCAGAGCTCCTGAGCAACTGAAACAGACTCCAGATCCTCTTTGAGCTTTTGCAAAGAACAGAATTGAGTTTAAGCGAATCTGTGCTTTCCTGAAAAGTCAGTTTTAGCTTTCCTCTTATGCACAAGAAATCCTCTAAAATGCAGCCACAGAGGTGCTCCTCCACTGAGTCCTTTTGAAAGGAAAACCCAAAGCAGAATTAGCACGACCTCATGAAAGTTTCACTGTGCTGTTCACTATGAGCCAAGGGGGTGTTGGCTCTAATTTGTAATGTCCATTCAAAGCTATTGTTAAATGCTTACAGCTCTAAAATTAATGTAAGTCAGTGAGAAAATTTCTTCTAACAACCAGCTATTAGAAAATGTATCTTGCACTAATGAAAGAGTAATAATGAATTTGTTTTTGGAGAATAAACCACTTCGTCTTTATGAGTGTGCATGTCAGGTCTGATGCTGTCACTTGTACTCAGAACTGAGTCAGGAACCCTTTGTGGTTCTAAGCTGGATATCTGGTGACTCCAGACATGAAGTTGACTGCCAGTTTTACACAGATTCTTCTGTCTGGACATCTCAAAGACACACTTCAAAAACACATCTTAAATAGTAGAGGAAAAAAGTGGGAAATAAAGGCAAGCTTTGTTTTGTTCTAATTCCTTGAACTCTTTTTGTTTTCCATAAATATTTATAGTAAATTGCAAGTATTCATCAGGTTCAGAATAAACATCACAACAAGAAAACACATCTCTGTGTGTACCCCTCAAAAGGTGATGATAAGAAGTGCTTATTTCCTTGTAACAAGGAAGCACTGATTTCAGAAGTTTTAATGCATGTCTCTGCAGGAATGAATACCAATTCCCAGACATTTGTAGGCATTTGCACAAGTGTATCAAATAATGAGAAAAAATGAAGAACCTCTCAGAATATATATTAATATTTTATATTCCTCAACCTATTGACACAGCAAGATAAAATTACAATATGTGCCCACCTTCCTCACAGCTGTGAAGCTGAATAAACCATCAAGCATTCCAGTGTAACTATTGCAGAAGCTCTCTACTATCAAGAGAAATCCTTTACATTTATGGAAAAGGTGAAGGAAAGTTGGCTAGAAGCAGTACATAAGAAAAAGTTAAAAACCTAAGAAAAACAAAGATAGATCCACAACACAAATTGTACAGATTGAATGAAACAGTATTTTTTTATGATTTCCAACCTCTGTTTTTTTTTATTACTGTTGCCATACGTTGAGCTCTTGGAACTGAGTCCAGCAAAGAACCAGTTCTCCTTTTAAGATGCACTTGGTGGTGTAAAAATCCTTTAATGGATTTATGCTACACTTAAAGGTGGTAGAGTCTCCCTTCCAAAGTAGACTCCTGAAAGTGTATATTTAAGTTGTCCTGTTTCAGATTATTCTGTATTATAATGGTTAAATCATTTTCTTAGACCATTAAATATTTGGTCTGGTTTGGAATTAACTCTTCCTTCCAAGTTTTCATCTTGGCATAGGAAGTTTCTATTGCCCTGACTTTATTCATCCCATCAATCCTAAATTTAACAGCAGCAGGGAAATATCACTATGTTGTTTTTATTGGCAATAAATAATTTTACTTGAGCCTTTCTGGGAAGATGTCCAGGCATTGCATCTGTGTTAAGTTATAATATTTCCAGAGATAGTGGGAGAGAAAGTTCATTATCATTTTTGACCCTTGGTGAAAACAGTTTCTTCAGTGTTATTAGGTGCTCCTGTCTGGCAAAAGCAAAGCTTCTTATTTCAGCCTGTACTCGTTTAGAAAATTACTTGAACTCTCTTGGTGTTTTCACATTTACAGAGCTACACAGGGGAAAGAAATTTCATTTTAACAAAGACTGTAGAAATGCTGTGCAGGGACAAAAGACCGACCACAAAGCCTTCTTCCATAACCACTAACAATTCCAAATTACATTCACCACTTCATGCGTGCAACAGACAGTGTCCTCACCTTCCTCCCTCCAGGAGCAACATCTGGCACTGTGCACATCTGTACTGCAGACATTCCCACCCGGAGGAGACAGAAGATGCAGCCTCATTCCAGAGCACCTCAATCCACACAGCATCAGAACTCACCCAGGGTTTAGCTATGCAACATCCTAAAATACTTATGACTGCTGTCTTTTTCTGGATGTGCAAACTTTCTTATTTAAGTTTTCTTTTTACCATGGAAAAACCCTCACTGATTTTCTCTTGCAGTACATTCTCTTGCAATATATTTCCATGTACATGTGATTCACGCTAATTATTTTTACAACAGGGAAAAAGGCTTCTCGATGTGAAGATGATGCCAAAATCCAACATTCTTTTAGGGAAAAGATTGCAGGTGAGTTGCTGACATGAATACACCTCATGTTATTTTACTCCCTAGGGATACTAACAACTTCATTATTCTTTGAATGCCCACCTAGGACTGTTTTGCTCTCTCCAAGTCATGGTGCTGGTTTCAGGTTTCAACTGGTGTCGAATTTCTCTTGAATTTTTTTTAACAGTGCATAATGTCAACTTTTTAAACTTCCCAACAATGTCCTCTATTTAGTCTAATTGTCTTCTTGCAGCTCTCAGGAATCAGCTGGCAGTTCTTGGAAGTCTCCCCTATTAGAAGAGGGAGCTCTGATCCTCTCCTGCAGCTGGCACAGGGACGTGCTAACGAAGCCCTTGACAAGCTCAGCGCTGCCATTTGTCACTTCCTGCCGCAGCCTTACAAATCACCATTTACATCACAACTGGAGCACCATGCTGCAAGGCAAAAAAAGCTCTTTCATGCTCATTCCTTGTCCTGCCTGGTTCACAGATCACAGCGCTTGATTGCACCTCATTCCCCCTTGCATGACATGTACAGGCTCAGAAACCCATTGCTCCTTCTCAACCAATCCGTCACTGAAGTAACTTCTTACATTTTTCTTTACAACTCACAGCAACAAAGATATTCTTCCCATAATGTCTGGTTTTATTACTGTGGTTGCATAGGAAAATAACGACATCATGCTGTGCTTTAAAAACTGCGTCCCTGTCTGCAGTTAACTCATTCCATCTCAGAGATCACTGCTTGTGTCTGTGCATATCGAGTAAGTGCTTTACCTGAAAAGAGATTTTGCATAATCTGAAAATGCCCAGGAGGCAAATTGTTTTATTAAAGTTCATAGTCAAAATCAACTTTCCAGAGGAAGGGTTATCTGCCTTTTCTAAATTCCCTATTACAGCCTGACAGCTTGTGAAAAAGCCAGCCTAAACAATCCCTTCATGTATGTTGAGCAGCTGACAGTTTCCTTGAATGTGGGAGTTTTTGTTTGTTGAGTTAGTTTTTTTTTTTTTTCACATTGCTGTTTAGCAGAACTACAAATTGCAGCAGGGGTCAATTAGTGTAGCTGTAAATGTTTTTCTGGTAGCTTTTATCCTTTAAGGCGCCAGGTAACACCTTGAATTGAAATGTAGGCAGTTCTCTAGCACTATGTTCTGACCTTTGGGCTACTCACTTCTTGTAAGGCAAAGGTTAGCTTTAATTCCTTCTGTTAAAGCCATGCCCACATGCAAGTGTCTTCTACCTCTGGGTGCTGGGCTCTGACCCCCTCAGCACCCACCTCCTGCCCAACCTCAGGTTTCTGAGAGAGCCCCTGTCCCCTGAGGGACAGATGGGACAGGGGTGATGGAACACCCACTCCTTTCCCCCTCAGAAGCGGAGTTTTCTTCTTGCCTTAACACAAGCAGTGCCTCCAAATAGCACCAGTGGCACTCATCTGTGTGGAACTGAATGAGCTGAGAGCACTAGGATCACATTTGTCTCTGTAATTTAGAATTATCCAGAGAATAGTGATAGGTTTAATTTTCTCTTTGTAGACCTAAAGTTTTATATTCATTCATTCCTAGAAGGTCTGTGCAACCTCTATGATCATGAAGAATTTTATTGATTACACTAAAAGCAAAGCTTCACTAGGAACCTTTTTCCCTTGACTTAACATTGATAACTCAGTCTTGGTCTCTGCTATCTCTAGAGGATTAAATCGCACCTTACTTGGTTACATACAGTAGTATCCACTCAGAATGCATAAATCCTAAGGAACAAAACCCATGTTTTTGTCTTTTTACCCCCACAGAACCATATTTTGTTCTTCAGACTCCCAAGTTCAGTGAAAACCAAGGTAGAGTGAGAAGTGATTTCTTCATGACTGTTAATTTTAATAATGTACTTGAGTGTTTTTGATGTTTCACAACTAGACTCAGTTATTCCCCTTCATTCTCATCTGATCTACCAAGAAATACAACAAAACTAATCCTGGCACAAGTCCACCAGGACAGCCATGCACCATCAGCCAAAAAACAGCAAAACCCTTGCCTGAGCTAACTTGAGGACAGGAAACCCATTTTCAATTATCCATTCTAGAGAAATTCTTACACATGAAACACTATTTATCCAATGCCTTCTGTTGCCTTCAGTCGTCTCCTTTAGTGTCTATGGCATTATTTGAATTACTTCCATATAACAAGACTGAGATTGACACACCAGGCAATTCTGGCAGTGCTGCATTAATGGTTGGACTTGATGATCTGAGAGGTCTTTTCCAACCTCAATGAGTGTGATTCCATCATTCCCTAAAAAGCTGAAATTCAAATGTATTGTTCCAGGATTAAAATGCTGCTTTAGTGGTGTACTCTAAGAATTATTTGTCTATGTAAGCTTTATGAAATGGTGTGATTGTTCACTAACTACTCTTTTGATGCCTTCAAAATATTTCATCACAAATGTGGCAGCAAAAACTTATTTTCATTCCAAGCAAACACAAACTGAAGCCTTTCAAAATTTCTGACAACAGCACTTTGTGCCTCTGAATAGCTAAGAGTGAGCAGGGAAATCAGTTGGGATGACAGTCCCAGCATCAAGGATTTCTTAGTCATTTTTTATAAAGAATGAAAATGTTCCAATAGGGGAGGCAGAAAGGTTTCCACCCAGGAGAAGGCAAAAACTGAACAGGATTCTTCAGTGCAATCTGGATGATCCAAAAGCAATTGCTGCTACTCACCTGGACAATTTCTTTGATTTTTTTTTTTAACAGCTCCATTTCCACACCTGATTTTATTTCTTTTGTCCTAGAACTTTTTTTTTTTTTGACAAATAGAGATTTTTATTAAAAAAATAGAAGCACATTATCAAAACAGCATGATCAATTCTGTTGGTAATCTTTCATTTTTCATACAAATGGTGATAGATAAACATTTACTAAAGTAAAGACTAGCTTTGTGTGCAAATGACTACTACAATACAACACATAGAAAAGCAGATCAACAGTAGTTTCACTGAGAACAGAAACATGTTTGATAAATAATTCATTTATACCTACTGTGCATAATAATCACTCTTCTTAAGCCAGTATTTCTTGGAAAAAAATCATCAGTCAACAAGTTGTCTGGAAACATGACATGGAGCCCCTCTCACAATGGCAAAAAATCTAAACATTCATAAATAAGGTATCTCAGCTTATTAAAAAAATTGAACTCCTTCAAAATCATGCAGGTTTTCTTGCAGGTTTTACTTGTTAGAGAGCATCTAACTCCAGATTCAGATATCTAAGCATGCTCTGATGAGCCTTCTGCCTCTGCATATTCATCATGGCTGCAAACCTGTCCTGTCCTTGTACCCTGACACTCAGAGGAGTTCTCATTGTGCTCAGGACTGGCTGCACCACACACTGAAAACAGCACACAGGCAGGGCTTTGGTACCTGCACTGATTACAGCAGGTGATTTTCTGGGAAGTTCAGGAAATCATAACACCCAAGAGAAATATTTTCTAGTCTGGAAGATGACTGCTTCTGTTCACTAGCATCACCTTCATATCTGAGAGAATATTGGAGGCAAACATACAGCTTCCTTGTAAAACAAAAATATCCTTCAGTGCTTGGATCCATGCAGATTCAGATGTAAATCACTCAAGAAGGAAAACGCTGCTTGTAAAAGCAAAGTTCTGATAATTAAACTCTCTTGTATCTATTACTAAGAGTACCAGATACATCAGTGTGTTTCACCAAAGGCTCCTGACTATTTCACACAGATCATTCTTTGACTAAAGCAGCTGGTGGCCCACATGTCAAATATCATTCTTTTTCATACTGTTAATCACCAAGAGTCCTAACAGAAAGTCAGGTTTGCAAGATGAACTGAAACTGTGTGATTTTATTTTCTTCCATCATTTACATCTAAGAGTTAAACACTCCCAGAAGAAGAAAAAAAAAAAAATTATCCATGCAGTTTGTACAACAGATGCCAATGCATACATCCTCCAATATGCTCAGAGGTGCATCCCAACCCAAGCTGAGATCCAGGCCTCTTTCAGCTGGTTTTGAACCAACTCAGAGTTCAACCAAAGCCAGAATGAGCTCTCTGGGGATCCATGAGGCTCAGCATTGCTAACGTGAGCAGGGCCTGGGACAGCCATCCCAGCACAGTGGTATAGGGTTCAAGGGACCCCTGAAAAAGGGAGAAATGATGAGGAGGACTCCATTGATATCAGAAGGCTAATTAAGTACTTTATTATACTATATTAGATATACACTGAATCTGCACAAGCACTCAACTCACTGAACAGAATCTTGTGACTATATCCTGACCAACAGTCTTGGTACCCAGAAAATTTCCTTGGGAAGTTGTGCCTTGTTTTCCTGTGTGCAGAGGAATGCAGCCACACTGCAGGGCTGGGTGCACACTCTGTGACTGGCGCAGGGAGAGCAGCACAGCCACGCTGCTCTGGGCACACACAGAGAAACCTGCTGCTCATAAAACATGGACTTGGGGAGGCTACAAAGCATAAAACCTTCTTCAAGGCCACAGGCTGGAGCCCTTGCTCTCAGCATTTTGCTGGCATGCAAGGACAGGTAGAACATTGTGCGACCTACACGAGTTATGTCATTTATGTGCTGTTTGTGTTGCAGTAACACCTTATGCTGAATTGCTGTAATTAACTTATCCCAAAGGCTTTTGTAAGGAATAAGAGACCCATTCTGTTGAAAGCTTTTCAACCTCTGTGACAAATGTAAGAAATTTCTTTATCCTCCATGTAAGCACTTGGAGAACAGGAGGACCACAGGATAAAGTGTGAGGTGAGATAGCCTGTTCTCTCCAGCACACTCAGGAACTAACATAGAAATCACATTTTCAAAGAGGGCAAAACCATTTGGATATAATAAATTTAAAATGTATTATGATACTGCCCTAATCTTGAAGAGGATACAGCAATAAATAAAAAAGTCAGTGAAGAGGAATTGGAGAGACCCCTATAAGGATCTGAGGAAAATGGAGATAACTCCCTCAGAGCTTCTTACCAGATGTTGGCAATTTCACTGTTGCACTGCACAAAGCAGATTTGTATTTCTATAACCTGGGAAAGATTAATCTGTTGCAAGCAACAAATTACAATTTGAATAATAAATTCCAGGTTTCCCCAACATAATCTCTAACCTCGATAAGAAAAAAGACACCCATAGTAAATCACTTCAGCAGTGCCTTAAAAGGACAGAAAAATATCAAATAGCAAGATATGGCAAATTAAGAGCAGGTTTTTAAATTGAATCCTAGCTATATTTTGATTCTACCAGAGTATATATGGCAATGATTAAACAGACTGATAATTTAATTATATCATGCTGGAAGGTCTTGGCTAGCTATCATATGATTCTGTGTTCTAAGCAGCTGTTGCTTTGATCCAAAAAAGTGAATCAAAGAATGTTTACATTTTAGGAGGGGCTTGAGATCTCCTTTATTAAATTTTTTTCAACTTTTTCAAAACCTGATAAAATGTCAGAAATTATTACAGGTATATACTTTTAATAACCACAGAATCTGAATGATGTCAAATTTCATAAAGCCCTCAGTCTCTGCCCTGACCACAAATTAACTACTTAAAACTGTGCACAGATCTAACTTCAGTGCATTAGAGTTAACTGAGATGAGGTAAGCCCTTGGCTGAACAACCCATAATTAATTAATCATTGTACACAATTGTCTTTATATAGAATGTATGTTGCATGATTGTGTAACAATCTATTTAAGTATATCAGAAGAGGCAAGGATTAATTCAGAAAGATTTCAGAGATCCCACTTAGTCCTTAGAACTCTACTTACTAACTCACTAGATAAAATTAATTTACATACATCCTAATTGTTAAATTATTGAAAACACACCACATGAAGCAAATTAGGGAACTTGAGTATTTACATGAAATCATAAACAGAATTGAAAATACATAAGATGAAATACTGTTTATATGCTTCTACACAAGCCTGATGAACTGCAGCTGCAAACAAGAAAAACTTTTGGGAAAACTTGTGTGCACCACTAGGACACAACCTGTCAAACCCATGGCTACAGAAGATGCACGAGCTAGAAGTGACAAGCTGACTAAAAAAATTCAGAAAAGCAAGGAGGGTAAAGTCACAAATATTCAGGCAGTTTTGCCAAAATCAGAGAAACTAATTTTTCACAGCTACACTAAAAGTGCAATTTGTAACTCAAACTGATTGGTATTGGTGAGCTAGTTTACATCTAGATGCAATTTAAGTTGACAAAGAAAAATAAATGTTTGTTGTTTTATTGTTATTTTAATTGAACCAATGCTGTTTGGTTATACTCTAACATTTCTTGTTTCATGCATTCTTTGGTCATTGTGGCTTGAGCTAAAATTAACCTTGGTGTCTGCTCACATACTTAGAATTATTTTTACACAACACAGGCAATTCATGAGAGCTCCTGTTACACAGGATTCCCAGCAAAATTAGGAACCATTTTTAGTTATGGGTTGGTTCAGGCATTACTTGTAGTTGATTCCACCCTCTCCCATCTTGTTGTAGACAGCCACACTTCCACAAAATCAATTCACCAACATAAAGAAATCAATGCAGGATTGAAAGCAGCAAAAGAATTTCAGAAGTCTCTGAAACAGGATCAGCAAGAAAATTGTAACATGCAAGGGGCAAGGTGAACTGTGGATTACAAAATAGGTATTTCAACAAGTCCCTCTCTTCTGGGTACATGCAGGAGAAGCCAAGAGCAAAGGAGGAGCCTGTGCTGTGTCCTGATGCCTGGAGAGGTGAGAGCTTCCCACCTGCTCTCCCCCATCCACACCTCTCCTCACAAAACCCTCTCTCCCATCTTGCTGTACACAGCCCCACTTCCACAATATCAATGAATATAAATCTAAAAGAATTTCTGTACACTGCCTTAGCACTTCAAGACATGACAAAGGAGGAATATAAAACCCTTGTGCAGGATAGGGGGTTTTTGAGTAATTTCTACAGAGTTTTGTGTGGTTAACAGGGAAAGAGGATATTTTGCAAAGTATCAAAAAAAAGATAAGAGAGGATGAAAGCATTGCCTGACAAAAGCCAGCAAGATATTTATGAGGATAATTCTGATGTGGAACAATTCTTTTGTTGTTGATATTTCCACAAAGAACTTTGTAGAGAAAAAACAAACTGTAGCATATGCTGGGCCTTGCAAGGGCTTTAAGGTTCAGTCACTACTACGCTTCCCAGGACATAGGTACATTGACAAAAATCTCAGGCCCAACATGCACAGAAAGACACACTCAATAAAGAAAATGAATGTTATTATTTAATCTTTCAGTGGCCTGAGCAATGACTTTGACTCTTGTGCTTTCTGAAGAGATGGAGCCTGCACAGCTCCTGCTGCTCAAATGCCCTGGGTAAATCCTTTGCTGGACTCCATTGCCATTGCAGAAGCACTGCTTAGCTGATGTTACCACGATGATTATTTTCTCTTCACATCACAGAGAGAAAACAATAGAGGAGATGCATTTTAAACCAACGATTGCCTGAGGATAAAGCAGTGATCTGACCCTGTTAGAAATTTCAGCTGAACCCTAAAAAGTTCTTTAGCTATGCATGTACAAACACACAAAAACCTCACCACAGTTCCAAATCCTGCCTTACAGGTTTGTTTGGGCTTTTGATTTATTTTTAATACCTGCACTGCCACTATACCTACCAGTTTATTGCTTTATTGTACTAAGGAATTTTGTAATGAAAATTATGTACAAACCCAATTATAAGTTGTTAAAATCACAATTACAAGACTAGATAATACAATCCTTTCTACAGTGTTTTGGGGAATTTTTTTTTATTCCAAAAACAACACAAGTACCTAGAAATAATCTGGCTTTTTAGATTCATTGAACATGGATTAAAAATTAGAACTACTATCATAATTACTATCATATAATCATTACTATCACACACAATACTTCAAAGTCTGTCATGCATTTACTGAGTTTTTGACTGCAGAGTTACTGTATTCAGGCCCTGGGCAAAAATTCCTGAGGATTCCTGAGATCTGCATGGCATTTTCCTGAACAATGATAAATGGAGGAGAGTAGAACATACCTCTGAAGGAATACTTCCAGGCCTCTGGAACATTACTACAGATGATCTAACTAGGCACAAAGGTAGAATACATGGACTGTTTTAACTGTCTTAGATTCTAAAATGTTGCACAAAGACATAAAATCTTTTAATTTACATATGTGTGTGAACTCACCTATATACGTCACACCTAGGTTATGCACATGTTAATGTTCGAGCACATTTTTTTACAAAATCATTTTTTTCATTCCTTTCTAAATATTTCACAATATACATCAAGAAAATAGTTCTCAACAATAATTGCATTAGAACCAAATGGAACTGACACAAAACAAATCATCGGCTCCATTTGCTGCATTTAGCAGTCACATTTTCACTTATTAACTGGAAGATTATTTCCCTTTTCTTTCTCTCACTATGAGCAAGGATTTCAATACATTGCATTTGAGAAAGGGCATTATATTCTTTAAATAAAGCATGTCACTCAAATAATCACTAAGCATTCATGTGTAAGGCCACTGTAGATCATGCTTCAACTGCAAGAATCACAATTGTTTTTATATACATCTTTCACTGAACTTTAGAAAAAATCTGTTTGTGAATAAAACTGCCACTTCCAGGGTAATTGCAAGAAATTACTTATTTCACAATGTGGAATGCTTGAAAGGTTTTCAGTCAGCATCACACTCAATGTAGGGTATTACATTCATCTTGAAGCTATCTGGTAGAGGCATCAGAAGCTGACCCAGTATTTAGATAAGCATTGATACAGAGTGGAATGTCAGACATTCTTTAAAAACCACTTATTTAGAATTTTTGGCTCCAAATAATAATTAATATTTAATTCAGTATAGTGGATATCAAAATATAAGCCTGTATCATATAAATTTGTATTGAACAGTGGGATTTTAAATCTTTAAATAAAAACAATAACCACATATACTGTTTCAGAAACAAAACACAGGAAAGAAAAGGATAAAATAAAATCCCTCTCTTCTTTCACTCTCCTCGCATCTTCTAATCCTTCCAAGAAAAACCCAAAGCAAAAAGCCAGGTACATCAAATTAGGAATTCACACAGACAGCATGGGAGTATCTAAATTCCACACAAAACCTCACCAAAAGAGCCAATTTTGGGTGAAAAATGACAGTTAACAACCTTTAAAAGAAAGAGCAGAAGCATAGCAAGTGTCATAACTTTGAAAGCAGTAGCTACATTTTCCTTCCCGATTCCAACACCTGGCTTGTGGAGTGCCAGTAGCCATGGCAACCCTCTCCATGCCAAGGCTCTGCAGCCCAGCTACCAAACCTATCCCCATGATTTTACTCCAAATCTCCTTTTCTCTATCCCCTAAGCACATTAGGGGGCTTTGTCTTCTTTATAAACTTGAATTCCCTCCCTCTCTCCCCACTAATTTGTGATTGAAGCCCCATTCATTGCTGATCATAGCTAAGGCAACCTAAGGCAACAATGCAGTTGGATACCATTAGATGTAGCCATGTATTGAAAATACACCCAGACCCAAATATTTCAACCTCAAAATAATTATAGCACCCTTCAGAAATATTGCAAAAGATCAACAGAAACTGTTGTTGAAAGAGAACACGAAGTAGCAGCTATCATGCTGGAGGACAGAACACCTGGACTTTTATTTATTGAATAACCTTGTATTCCTTTCTCCTTTTCACAGACATACATTGAATATGTTGGGCCACTCTCACTGTAACACACAGGCAAGGACACATTTCAGACCCCACATAAGCATGTTGTAGCCTGACGTGTCAAACATGCAACCTGTGGTATACAATGCATTACTATGGTCCCATTCCTTCCTCTATACACCCTGAATTTATCTTCAGTATCAGAAGACACAAGACTTGAATGGATCTTAATTTAGAATCTGATATTTTCAGTCGTTACAGAGTTCCTACAGGGTATAAAATAGCATCTCAGTATCAACAATCGATTTTATTGTCCTGCTAGTGTTTCCACACAAAAGGACTAGCAGGAACACTTTTTGACCCTAGAAAGTAACCACAAGAATAAAAAGAATGTTGAAATTTGTGTTTCCACCAAAAGAAGGGCAAACACACAAGTCCAGGAAGCCAGCTCTTTTGAGTGTTTAGGATATGTAATCAGTGCTACAACTTCACAGAAAAGCAGACCCAGTCCGATAGAAAACTTGTTTCTTAAAAAAAAAGCAAAAAGCCTAATTAATGGTAGTGCTCAATGAATTATTAAAATATGCAGAGTTCATTTTAAAAATTTGAAAACAATCACCTATTTTGCTTGTTGGCAGAACAGTAATAAAGTCTTTATGACATAAATAAGAGTGACAGGACAATGTCTCACAACTATACAAAAAGAGATGCAAACAACTGAAAGATCATTGAAAACTATTGACCAATATGAAGCTTGAGATGCATTAACAAGACAGCTGGAGGATTCCTAAACATAACCCTGTGCCCCACTTCATCCCCCGAACACTGAATGAGCATAACAGAGGTAACATGAAGGATTGCAAGTAGTTTAACCTGGCAGAAATTTTACTGATTCAAAAGATGCCCCTTTCATGCTCAGCAACTCCACATTATCTCCCCTCTTTGCCCTCTCCCTTGTGCAAGTCTTCAAGCCATTCTGAAATGACCCACACAGGGAATTGATGGAGTTCAAACCAAACTGGGGTGCAGGGAATAATGCCAGTTTAAGCCATAGCAACATCTCATCTGGTTCATTTCACAGTCTGCTCAAACGGATGGAAGGGAAAGAAAAGCTTCCTCCAGAGGCAGGATTATATTACCTTTAAGTGCTCATGGAACTGTAACATATACTTAACATTTCAAACAGTTTGAATAGGTGTCTTCTGCAAATTATAATAAGCCCTAAAAATGTCACCTCGTATAACTATCATCATGTCTGCTGTAGGTACAACACTTACATTGGTAAAACAGTTGATTCTAGAGATAGAGGTTCTGCTAGTTCCTAAATAAAGAGATAGCAGTCCAATCATGTTAACACGTTTACACTGAAAATACACTACTTCATTGTGCCAATTTCCTCATAGAGAAGCCTTACTAAAATAAAATTTTATTTACATTCCTATCAGGCAGAATTGGTAACATGAGGAGAATTTCTACTGTAAAACAAGTCTAAATCTCTGGCTTGTCTTGGTCTGCACTTTCAGGGGTACCCTGTACATGTGCAAAGGAGGGAGGGATCAATACTGGCTCTCTGCAGCGTATTTGAGATGTGCATTTAGGAAGATCATGCTAAGAAGGAATTTTACTAGGGGATTCTGTGTGCAATAGCTATAGGATCCTTAAGTTATATTTGCAAGGAAATGTAAATTCCAGAAGACAACAAAATAATGCCATGTTCCACAAGGTACTCTGCAAATATTGTGTAGTAGAAAATTTTTCTCCCATGGATCTTATTTAAATGAAGAATGAGAGAAAAACCAACCAGAACAGTTTAAATAAAGTCATTTGGCCAATATCACATGACAGTTGCCAGACCACAAATTACTTTCACTTTTGACACTATTAGACTGCTTGTAAACAAATAGACATATCTGTGGATTTGATATCTCCTATTTGAATACTTGAATTTATGAAGTATATTTTAACCAATATTATTTAAACTCTTTGTTAAAGAATTAGAGTTTCCACAGGATACTCAAAAGGAAAACTCAAACACATGTATGAGAAAAAGAGAAAATGGGGGTACAGAGCTGACACACACAGCACAGATGTGTCTGTGAGCTGCTGCCTGCAGTGGGAGACTACTGCAGAGAGCAGTCAGACTTTTGGTGTGTCACCTGAGCAAACAGAGCAGTGTGGGGCTGGTGCAGACACCTGCCCTGGTGACAATGCAGTGGCTGGGGAGCCGCTCAGCACAGAGGACATAAAACCAAGTGAGCAGGTCACTGGATCAAGTTGACAAATCTGTTCCCTTCTGCAAGAGGGAGAGAAGTCTCTTTACGTTTGAAGAGGTCACCTCTGAGTCTTCTGTGACCTTTTCCTTTCATAGGTTTGGAGCATTATAAATCATAATTTTTTAATCATTATATATTTTATGTGTAAATCAGGTGGCTGGGGTAGAAAAATCAGTATAACACTCTAACAGAGGTGAAGATTGAGAGAGATGATATAGAGAGCAAATGCATAGGCTGGCCTGAACAGAGCAGTTTGCCTCCTGCTTTATTCCATCTCTTATGGCAATTTTCACCACTCTAAACAGCTGGCCTGTAAAAAGCCTCAAAGTGGCTACTTCAGTCAGTAAATTGTTAAAATCTCTTATTTTGATGCAATGCCTGCTGACAAGATACAGGAAGCTATTTTTTAGAATTGGAGCAAGCAAATGTTTCAGTTGCTTTGACATTCCCTACCTTTTCCATTTCCTTCTTTTCTGTCAGTGTTTTTAGGCAATCAAGATTAAAGAGTTATTTTACACGGATAAAAAACAAATCCTTCAAATTAGATTTTGTGCATACTAAAAGCCAAAGGGAGTGCTGCTGCTGAATCAAAACCAAAAGAATTTCTAACTACTGTATTTTGTCTCTGTGAAACAAAACAATTTAAGACGTTATCAGCCAAAGCTGTTAATCAAATTAACTGGAAACTACAAAGGTGAATAAAAAATAGAAAAGAATATTAGATATTTTACACTTAAAGCACTGAATAATAATAAGCTTCCACCTGTTAACATATTAATAATGCTGTTAAGAATATGATGTGCTTGACACGGTGCCACAGATTTCATAAGCCTATGCAATTTCTTATCTGTCAAGAAGCACTTTTTAGCTACTGCAAGAAATGTAAGAAGGGAGAAGGGGAAGAAGACAGATGAAAAAAATATACTGCATTAAGGCTGGAATGAGATTGTGAAAATCCAGTCACTTGACTCCTTTACCATCAGGCTACATATATTGGAAAATATATAAAAGCCCAACATTGCATCAGGAAATGGATTGTACTGAGTGACCTCAGAGAACTTTTCCATCTGTGCCATTATTAATATGATGCAGACAGGGTAAAACAGAGCTGGCAAAGCAATATATGTTCTCAGAGATGATGGATATGAAGGGAGAAGATAATGCTGATAGAAACAATTACTTGGTATAACAGGCAGGGGATTTTGTAAAAGTGCTATGATGTAATGAGGAAGATAAGTTGATATTCCTAAAAGTCAAATTATTAGATTTGTAGAGCTGAAAAAGTAACATGATGGAAGGTTTTCAAGCCAAGAAAATAAATCAGAACAAATAATTTACCTGATGCTTTGCTCAGAAGAGGTTCTCTAAACCAGTGATACTTTCTCCACATATCTTGCTTAAAATTCCATATTTCCATGATCTTCCATGAGACCTGGACTATATGAATTGGTTGAAATATTTTACTGCACTGGATATGTGAAAATGACATTAGTTTTTGATTTACCTGTACTGGACAAAATTCATTTATTATTTTCTTATGGCTCATGAGTCAAGTGATATTTGCAGAAAAGTGAACTTCAAGTCCTCAAAACAGCCATTAGAGCAAAGTTTATGCAGAATTTAAAAAGTAATATATTTACTGTAGTGGGTCCCTGGAGGACAAGCTTGATTGCTTATTCAGCAAGCCTATCCAACAACCTGTAGTATTAAAAAAAAATAAAATTATCTTGCAGAATTTTGTACCCAAGCATAGTAAAAGGTGACCTGTCCTACAGCAGGTGCCCAGAGGGAAGCTTAAAGAGGAATGGATGGTTAATACATGCTGTTGATCAAAATTTTTAGTCTAATTAGAAGATGAGTCAGAGGACAAGACCTTTTTTTGATAAAAAGTAATTTAGGGCCACTTATGATCCAATAGATACAGAGACACTGTGTGCTACAGAGTGCCACTGTAACTATTGCACAAAGATACACGCTGCACAGCCACTCTGTGGACACTGTAGGACAACAAGTGGAGAAAAATGTAATCATATTCAGCACTACTCCATCTTAAGGAAACTGCAGGTCGAGCAAGGTCAAGCAAGTGACACTGTTGACAGCCTTGGGTCCCTTTCTGTGCCTCTGTCAGGGAAATGCTGCGGTGTTCCTCGCACACTGAGCAAGTCCTACCCTCCTCGATCATTTTCCTGACACTGTGGCCTCAATCATTTGCCCTGTCAACTGTTTAAGCCACCTCAGCTGGGAGCCTCGGTGAGAAGAGCCAGAAGTTCACCTCTGCCATCAGCATTGTGAGCAAGGTCAGCCCAGGGAGAAAGCAAATTACTGCAGAACTTTTATTTTCAATGCCTTCATCCTACCATTGGTCTGCACGGTCAACCCCTGGGGGTTCTAAGAAGAAATAGGCAAAATAGAGACTACCTTAAAAAAAAAGTTATCCTTTGCTGAAATGCCAGTTTTACTTGCCACAGCTCTGCATTATTCCAGACTGCAGACACATTTTCCCTCTCAGCCTGTATTTTATGCGAGTGCTCTTGCCATTTCAGTGTGAGGTTCAGGTACAAGGGGAGCTGCTCCCTGTGCAGGCTGAGAGCACATCCCATCCTGCAGGGACGGCGGGCTCTGGGCTGCAGGACCCGGCTGGAGCTGCCACCACAGCCACGGCTGAAGGAGCCACCCCGCAGTGACCACCAGGCACTGAGTGTCACACCCAGATTGACTGACACTCACTGTGTGTCACACTCAGAGTGATTGCCATGGGCTGTGTGTCACACACAGAGTGACTGCCAGGCACTGAGTGCCACACCCACATTGACTGACACCGTGTGTCACACACAGAGTGACTGCCAGGCACTGAGTGTCACACCCACATTGACTGACATTCACTGTGTGTCACACACAGAGTGACTGCCATGGGCTGTGTGTCACACACAGAGTGACTGCCAGGCACTGAGTGTCACACCCAGATTGACTGACACTCACTGTGTGTCACACTCAAGAGTGACTGCCCTGGGCTGTGTGTCACACACAGAGTGACTGCCAGGCACTGAGTGTCACACCCACATTGACTG
>JAWWMS010000038.1:5427386-5442656 GCA_035048045.1 Chlorospingus semifuscus
ACATTGACTGACACTCACTGTGTGTCACACTCAGAGTGACTGCCATGGGCTGTGTGTCACACACAGAGTGACTGCCAAGCACTGAGTGCCACACCCACATTGACTGACATTCACTGTGTGTCACACTCAGAGTGACTGCCATGGGCTGTGTGTCACACACAGAGTGACTGCCAGGCACTGCCACATATGCAGTGGCTGCCAGGCACTGCGTGTCACAGTGTGACCATCTTGCACTGAGTGTCACACACAGAGTGACTGCCATGGGCTGAGTGTCACACACAGAGTGACCACCAGGCACTGTGTGTCAGACACATATACAGTGACCGCCAGGCACTGAGTGTCACACCCAGAGTGACAGACACTTACTGTGTGTGACGCCCAGAGTGACTGCCAGGCACTGTGTCACACACAGAGTGACTGCCACATGCTGTATGTCACACACAGAGTGACCACCACCCACTGCATGTCACACACAGAGTGACTACCATGGACTATGTGTCACTGTGTGTCACAGAGTGACCGCCACACACTGTCACACACATAGTGACTACCAGGTACAATGTGTTACACACAGAGTGACCACCACCTACTGAGTGTCACACACACAGTGACCACCAGGCACTGTGTGTCACACACAGAGTGACCACCAGGCACAGTATACCACACATGCAGGGACTGTCCCTGAGCCTCGGCCGTGCCAGCAAAGTCACACTGTCAGAGTGCAGGAAGCTGCTCCCAATGGTCAGGTTTCAGCACAGTCCTGCTGTTATGGCCTCAGACAAAGCCAGACTCTTCTGGTAACTGAATATTCACCCCCACTGAATGACTGTGCACACCACTGTCCATTTACACAGCAAAGGTGTTGGACAGTAGAGAGGTTCTCCCAAGGTGACAGAAAACCAGCACTTTATTAAAATGAGAGGGAGGCTTTGGTTAATTTATCATCAATATCTCTAATTATTAATTTCTAATAGCTGCAAAATATGCAATGGCTGACACAGACAACTTTGAAATACCAGTATTTTAAACATTAGTTGTACCAGATTCAAATTAATGTTCCAATAATTGTTCTAGGTTTGCAAAGATTAATTCTGCAACAAACTTGTTCTGGTAATGTCTTGATTCTTCTACTTTTGTTGACAGAAGTATTTTAACTGGCATGAATGTTTGTAGAAATTCAACACCAAAAGATAATTTGAGAAAAAACTTGTGGGCAATTAATTTTACATTCATACTGAAAGTTGTTGACAGCAGAAGTCTTTTGAGCATTCTCTCACCCTGGAATCAGGAGCAATAACATCTAACCAATAATGTAGCTAAAACTACAGCCTTGACCGTGTCTATACAAATGAAATGTTTGCATAAACAATTTGCCATTAACACAGGAATTTAAAAATACATTCTAAGACAACAAAATTAAAAGTTTCTGAATAACTGGTGTGGTTTAGCAAAACAATGATCTACATGGAGACATTGTACAGCACTGCAAAAAGAGTAAAAGCGTGGGATACATTCAGGTTGTTGCAAATGATTGCTTCTCCAGAGTCACAGAACTCTGAAATAAACTTTTTTTTAATATTATTATTTTTTTATTTTTGCAAAAACAAGGGAAATCATGAAGCAATGTGCCAGATTTTTCAAGGGAAAAATAAATCTTTTGGTTTAGAGGATTGTTATTAATCCTTAAGCGTCAAGTTTCAGTAACAACTATTGCTGCTGCCTTCCATAACACCAGAGCACTTCTGTGATGAGCTCCTCTGCAAATGGAAATGCATTTTAGTACATATGAAAGGAAGTGTAGAAGCATCTCTAACTATTTCAGCACAGAAGGGAATTTTTTAATGCAGTTATAATCAGCTTAGCCATGAGTTAAGGGATACTTAAATTGTACTGAATAACAAAGCTCATTAAGCCTGCATCTCACAGCCATGGTTATCTATCAAAGATCATCCCAAATTTTCTTTCAATTGCTGAAAGAACAAATATTTGAATTCATAAGAAACGGGGCCCTAAAGTCTTAAATAGATATTCAAATACAGTTTTTTAGCCCTTACCCACTTTCACTTGCATTTCATTTTATTCCTTTCACTCATTCCTTAAGCAGTAGGTTCCTATTTAGGACCATGGAGTGCATCGTATGCCCTGTAACAATTACATAGAATTACAGAATGGTGTAGGCTGACATGAACGTTAAACTCATCTAATTCCAGACCCCCACCATTGGCAGGGACACCTTCCACTATCCCAGGTCGTTCCAAGCCCTATCCAGGCTGGCCTTGGACACTTCCAGGGATGGGGCAGCCACAGCTCCTCTGGGCACCCTGTGCAAGGGCCTCCCCACCCTCACAAGGAACAAATTCTTACTAATGTCCCTCTAACACTGCCCTCTATGATGTGAAGCCATTCCCCTCTTGTCACCCTTATGGAAAGCCCCTCTCCAGCTCTCTTGGAGCCTCTTTAGGCACTGGAAGGGACTGTGGGGTCTCCCCAGAGCCTTCTCTTTATCCAGGCTGAACAGCCTCAGCCTGGCTCCAGAGCAAAAGTGCTCCAGCCCCTAAACCTCTCCCTGGCCATCCTGCAGACTCTCCCAGAGATCTGTGTCCTTATGTTGGGAGCCCCAGAGCTGGACACTGTTCCCCAAACATCCAGATCCTGACCAGAAGTATCCAAATGTCTTTGGAGGAAAGAACTTGGGAAAACCTTTTTTCAATAATTAGTCTTACACACTTCAGTGCTTTCCAAAAGCAAAGAGGGGCAGTATCAATACCCCTCCTGATAGGAAACCTAGGACAGACCATAAAGCTTTTCCAGTCCTCATATACAAAAACTTCCATAGAAATTTCAGTAGTTTGGATGTGACTTTTGCAGTTCAGACAGGTGAAAGCTGCCCTAACAAGGGATATGTTTTGTGCCACTAAGTATCAAATTTGCCTAGCCTCAATAAAGCTGCAGAATCCCATAGGGTGCAGCTGTAATGATTTCCAGTGTGAAGACCACACTGCCCTAAGGTTCCTTTTCATTTCCACTGCCTTGCCACACACCTTGTCAAATTCTGTTAAGTCTTTCAAATTTCAACCAATAACCACAGGAGCAAGCAGAGGAGGGAAGGCAGGAAATCTTGTGACACTTTTAAAGTGTTTGAGGCACATTTGTGAGCTGTGTTTCCTTTGCCCTCTGTGTGCTCAGAGGGATGGGCTCAGCAGATTTAGAGCAGGACCTGAGGTGTTATTCTTTAACTCTGCCAGTCACAAGTTCTCCTGGCATATTCATTGTCCATCCAAAGCCTGAATCAATACATTCATGGCTAAGAACAATGTCAGGTTGCACAAATATTTGCTGCATGTAGTAGTTTTCTAAGGTTTTGGCACCAGATATACCATACTAATGATTTCACAGTTCCTGTAGAGCCTCTCAAAAGTGCCTGCATTTTCAAATTCAGTACATGCCACATGCTTTTAGCTGGAGATTTAGAAGTTATTCTGTAGACAATTGATAAGAAACAATGATTTGATATTACTTGTCCTTAAAAAGCAGTCTTTGATGAAACACAACCATACAACTGTAAGTGAAAAGTCTAAAATGTTATTTATACTAAAGTTTGCTGTGATCTACCAAGTTTGTAATAGTTTATGAAGTGCATGCTATAATAACTGTTCTTGACATCCTGTTTTGTTTTTTTTTTAATTGTATTAAGCAATTTTTCTCACCTCTCACCTCAGTTTAATTTAAAACTGTTTTTAATTGTACTGAAATGAAATCTTTGCATATGTCACAAACTTTGTCTCCCAGGTTTTAAACGTTAAGCTATCTTGAAATTTACTGTTTTCTGACAAATGAAGATTTTTGAGCTGATAAGTTTTCCTCTATCCTGTAACATTTTAAAATGCAGTAACAAGTCAACCACTCAGTACAATATCTTTGCCAGAATTTATGACCACAAAGCTGCACAACACTGGAGATTACTTCAGTCTAATCCAATAATTAAAGCATGATCCCTGTTATTTAAAATGGTAGACACACAGTATTTCTTACACGGTATTGGCATTTAAAGAGGAGCTTCACAGCTGCACACAGATTTTATATGCCCTCTACTGCTTTTTCATGCAGTGTGTTTGCACTCCTGGGTTTGAGCAGGAGGAGCTGTGTGGGGGTTCCAGTTGTGGGTTTCTCTGGGTCTGGATTGAAGGCACTTGAGACAGTAATTCATGTTTGGACTCAAGTTATTATTTCTTATCAGTGAAACAGTCTCACTATTGTGAGTTTGGCAGCTTTTCATTAGAAGGCACAAAATGGCCAACAATCTCTTGTTAGAAGGTCTTTTAAGACTAAACTATCCAATTAAGAGCTTACACTTAGATTATTTTCCCTTTTAACCCAATAACTGATCTCAAAGAGCTCTCTATGTGGACTTTTCTGCCCAATTACAAAATGCCACCCAAACCCATGGAGAAGAAGAAAGAAGAAACTCAGGATAACACCCTGTACCCTCCATATTGCTTCCATCCACAACATATTAAAAATCTCAAAACCTCAATTTCTCACCAAGTGATACACTCACACTACTCTCTGTAATCTATTTCACACTTTTGTGGATTCCAGTCTGTCTTGAAGTCTAGGAAAATCTCTATGAAGGAGGGTCCAAGTCAGTGCTGCCCTGTGGGTCAGGGCACCCCAGAGCAGACAGAGAAATATTCCTGGTTCTCTGGGTTTCCACAGAGCTGGTCCTCCCCATGATGGTCCTGTGTCCTGGGCAGGCTCAGTTTCCCAGCCGAGGTCAGGCAGAATCTGGCCAATGAAAGGCAAATGGCCACTCTTTGGTCCCCTAACCTGCCATTAGCAGCTCACTGAGACATTTGCATTGCCATGCTAAGAGCAGTGATCCCATCACATTTTCCCAGACCTGACACTTTCAGGCAGACTCTATTGACATGTTTGGCTCTGTGACCTTTCATGATTTGATTTTGAAGGCAAATTTCACCATCCTCAAGAGAATTGTATTCTGGAAGTTGCCAACTGTAGTTGAAAGCTTCTGTCAGTGTGACTGTGCTAGAAACCACAAAGTGAAATATAATACCAGCTGGGTTTGAGCACTTTAGAGAATGTTCCAATCTAGCATTTCATTCCTTTGCCCAAACAGGATACCCACAGTATGTCTAACAGCTTGGACTCAGTTTTCTTGGCCTGAAATAATTTTGCATCCTGGCAGGATACTTCATTCCCTCTGCAAAGCTCTGTCTTTCACGTAATGTTTCCAGAACACATAATTTTTCACACTACATTTTGCTCATTATTTAGGGGATCCTTCATTTCCATCAGGGAGAGCAAAATAATTTGAAATAGTATTGCATTAAAATGTGCCTGTGATTTTTAAAATCCACATAAAGTTGCTTTTGGGAGAATTTCAGACTTCAGCTTCTACTAAGCTTATGATTCATTGTGAAATCTCCTTCCAGCATGAAGATTAAAAGTTGTTCTTTTAAGAGAAGATGCAGCAGATATTGCAGGGTTGATATGGGGCACAGCTAAGTTATAAAACATTATATCAAATACTAGACCTTTAATTTCTCTAGTTTCATTGCAATCTGAATTGAATCAAAATACATTTGGATTCCCCACTGCAGAACATCCCTATAAGTAAGGTAATCTCATTTTCTTCTTCTTTTATTCAGTGGTGAAAATCCTCAACTCTCATTAAATAAAATTTTTGACCTGCACTGGTTCATACTGCAATTTTGAGCAGAGGAAGCATACTGAAGAATAAGTGGGAGGGGATGGAAATTATTTCCATTTTAAGTAGTTCAAAGGTAGTTAAAAATGTCAAACTTGGCATACTTTCAACTCAATAAAATAAAAAGCATGAATCAGTGCAGAGAAAAATATAGCATGATAAATAAATAAATACTCCTACACACACTAATGACAGAATGATTTCAAAATCTAATGTACTTTTCTAACCAAACTGCAGAAGCACTCGCCAGTTATTTTTGGCTAGATATGTTCCCTAGGATTGTGTCTGCTTCTTGAGTTGAGCAATCATTTTCCATTAACATTTTTACCAGTCCAAATTATTCACTTAACTTTGTTGAAGGATAATGTAAGAAGCTCAAAATCATGACTGACATAAATGTATTCCAGTCATTTGTGGGTTAGAGCTTCTTTCTGGTGATTTCCACAAGACAGAGATTGGTTCCAAAAAGACTGATTACCCATACCATATCCTTATGCATAAAGATGTAATAATCACAGAATATGGGAAAAAGTGAGGTGGAAAGGGTGTTAGACCATTTAATCCATTCATTGTAGCTTATGATTCAGAAAGAAATTTGCATAACCTGCTCTAAAAGATTTTCTGTATAATGATGCTTCCTCAGTTTCCCAAAGCAATATTTCAATGCTTCAGATCTCTAACTGTTAGAAAAGGATTTTTTTAAAAGCAAACTTTCCTTTAGGATACATTCTTCACTTTTTCCAAATAAATGTCAGAATACATCTTCATTTCTCTTTGCAGTGGCTGACTACATATTTAAAGAGTTTTAATGAGTCTACTCAGTTTCCACTATTCTAACCCCAAAAATGCCACTTCCTCTCCTCTTAGGAAATATTGAGTTTGCTGTGTATTCTTTATGGTCTCCCAGCCCTTCTCCAAACACTCAGTCTTTTTTTTTTTCAGGTATAATGCCCAAAACTGAAGCAAGTGCTCTTTACTAAAGGGCTGTGGTTTATGCTTGAGCTTTATGCTAAATCGTATTCCTGAGTGTTGCTCATTTAAATAGAAGGTAATAAGTGAGATCACGGGCTCAGACTCCAGGTGTACACACAGAGTATCTGTACTCACTAAAGCACAGCACTACTAATATGTGCAAATCTGCAAAGAGCTTTCTACCAGATAATTTACCTAT
The DNA here is from genome assembly GCA_035048045.1 of Chlorospingus semifuscus. Classification (NCBI taxonomy): domain Eukaryota; kingdom Metazoa; phylum Chordata; class Aves; order Passeriformes; family Passerellidae; genus Chlorospingus; species Chlorospingus semifuscus. The sequence goes on from JAWWMS010000038.1 coordinate 5,434,286, forward strand.
ACATCAAATTCAGCCTGGGCCATCATGAAAGAGAACTCTTCCTGCTCAGCTGTCTTAGGGTTGATCCTTTTGTTTAATTTATGTGAGGATATAAGATTTGTCAAATATTTTAGGTAATTTTTTAACTATATTTTTAAAATATTACTGTTATGTAGGCAGAATAATAAATTAATTTTCACTCCTGATTTATAAACTCCTATTAAAAAAACCCAAAAAATCAAAAAAGCAGAAAATCTAATGACCTTCAAGTGGTCAATTTTTCCAACCACACATTTGAAAAGTATGGTGTGAACACCTTTTCTTACTTTTAACAGCAGGAATGCACTCTCTACTGCAAAAGTCAGAACAAGTTATTATGACTAGCTGGGGAAATAGAGGGATATTACAGAACAATCAACTTCCTTTATTGATTTTACACTTTGCTCATACTCTATAAATGTGGTTCAACTAGCACAGTGAAAGGGAAAGTGCTTCTTTGACACTGCCACGTGCTTATTTGTTGAAAGAACATTTCTAAATTAAAAATTTGAAAGCAAGCATTCAAGAAAACCTTGATGCAGTTTGACACTATCATAAACCCCATTTTAATTTATATTTAATTTATATGCTTTCTTAAGCTCCTTTATCCAGCACTGTTGCAATAAATCAGTAGTTATTAACACTTTTGAGCAAGTAAGAGTTCATTCAGACTTACAGTTACAATGAAATTTTAAAGCTGGAATAATCCAGAAGTATTCAAGCTAACTCCCTGAATGCTAAGAGAAGTGATAGTGCACTTCATCATGCATTTAGCAGTGGTGTTATATAGGCTTCACCAGAAATTCAAGCAATTCAACACCTAAAGCATTACAAATGTTTAATGAAATCAATTCTCTAAAAGTCCACATCTATGTTTTATATGCAAGCAATACTTATTTTTAATCCTCTGTTTACTCACATCCCTCTCACATATAAAGAAATTGTTTACAACTTCTTAAACAAATTAAAATCAATCGTGCATGTCAAACAATCCAAAATAACAGTAGTTGTGCTGGTAACTGGTTGCATTTTGAGCATGGATGGTGTTTGGAAGCAGAGGAAGCCTTAAAGTCAACAAAATTACCCCAGTGCTACTGGTTCAACTTCAGAGGAGTCAGCTGACTGCCAGAGAGGAAGATAATTTGTTCCAAATCATTTCAATGCCATAGAGACACACTCAGGAATGTTATCTGGGGCAGAAAGGGTACCATGAAGTCTGTCTGAAAGCATCAAATAGCATCTGCACTTAGTGTGAAAAACCTAAACCTACTCCTTTTTCACATTCAGAGTCCAGCCTCTTGAAGGAAATGTATTTTTAGCCTTAGCTCAAAGAAGGGCAGCTGAGCAGTTTCCTACAGCAGCCCCAAGTTTACATAAAGATGATTCCATCTCTGGGTGCTAACCAAATGCCATTGGGAAATGATCAGAGGACATTATGAAGGCTCATCTCTATTGAAACTGAGATCAGCTTTGTTATCTTTTATGAACATATATATTGTCCTGTGTGCATGTAACAGTGACTGATGCACTCATTAATATGTTTCTTTTTATGCCATAAAAGGCCAGGAACTAAAAATACCCCGGGAAGGCCTCTTCCTTCATACAGTTCAGAAAACTCATTTCAGCTCTCACTCACATAGATCTGCAGTCACTGTACAGATCAGCAGCATCCATAGAACTTCCATGTTGAAGAACAAAAGTATTTCCTAGCTCCTAAATATAAACCCAAATCCTGCACTTGTTTCACACACTGTGAGCATCAAGGCACAACTGTACCCCCTAGAGAAAGGTCTGGAAAGAGGATCTACAGCAATTCCTGTGAACTCTCTTAGAAGGACTGGAGCTTGAGTAGGGCACAGAAACTCTTTCAGAGCAATTCTTTGTTATATGAATAATAAGGAAACAGGAAATTGTAGCAAAGCCAGCAATTCTGATCAAGTTTCTATTTTTGAAAATACCTCTTAAGTCCATTACAGTATTTTAAAAATCCGGTCTAAAAACAGCTATTTTTCTGTGAATTCTGCTTTATCTGAATGAAGGGTATAAACAAGGAGTTTAAGGTTATTTGCTTTTCCTAATGCAAAGGTACCTATCTCATCCTGTAGAGGCAAGAAATGCTGGCACAGGAACAGAGAATTTAAGTAATGGACATTACTACATTGAGTGGGCAAGTACTAAGGATTTTATCATTATGTAGTTGGACTTTGTTGGATCTCAGTGTCCTGACATGACTTTTACAGAACATTATAGCATGAACTCTGTGAGCTATCTTTTGTTGATTGTTTATGCTCTCACATGTATTTACACAACATTGCTTCTGTCATTGATTTTCTCATACCTGCTACAGAATGTCAGATGACTGAACAAGCTGCAGAGTCAGATACTACTTATTTCAGATAGAGCATAATGAAAGGAATAGTACTTTTGGTCTGTCTTGCTCCTCTGCCCCCAAATTTTACATCCAGAGAGCTACAGCTCAACCCAGTAACCTTAAACTTAATATATGGAATACCTTAAATATTTAAAAAAAATATTGGTATTCTCCAATTTACTGGAGCTCCAATTTATTTTATTACTAATTGGGACCCATGACCTTGATTCCAAGTAGAAACATTAAAAAAACATTCTGACCTTAAAAAGATGCTAAATAAATCAGTTAATATATTGCTATCTTAACTGTCACAAGGACTTCACCTTTTAAAGTTACAGCTTTGAGGAACAGATTCTGATCACTTTTATTCTGGTTTTTTACTGATATTGTTGCATTATGCTCAGTAGGGCTCATCCTGTCTCACAGTACCATGAGATCAGAATCCACACCTCTGCAGTCTTCTGCAAAGGTGAAGAAAAGCTAAAAGAGAATGTGCCTTGACTTTTTCCTCACATTTGCAAAGGAGCAGCAGCCTGTATCCAAAGCACCATCACTGCCTGCACTTCCTCCTAAGCAAACGTTTCCACAAACAGCAAGGCCTTGCACACAACAGGCAGGATCAGGATCCCAGGGCAGGGCTGGCTTCTCTCAGCAGCATTTGATGCTGCCAAAGCAAGAAAGTTTAACTGAGGTCAACTGGAGGTGGCCTGCACTGGACTCGAGGGTTGGGCAGATAACTCTTTGGGATAGACTGCATGCAGACTCAGAGATAAGCATCAGCAGAGATCAATACAGCAAAAGCAAAACCTCAAGAGTTAAGAAATCATACAGCAGCAGCTTAAAAAAAAAAATAAAAAAGAAAAATCAATTTTTTTTTCTCCTATCCAGAAAGCTACCAGCAAGATTATATTTGGGTCAATGCCACTCAGACTTTTCAAATCACTGTACCTTCATGGACCTTATATCATACCTACTGCTCCTATAGTCTCATCTCCTCCCTTTTTCTCTCAAAAATGAGGAAAGTTAACAAACCAGAATGAAGTGTAACTCAGATTTCTTCTTGTACTGCAGCTTTCCACCAAGCTTCCCACACTCACAGGACTCTGACCAGGTTTTGATGTGGAGGTCTGCCATCCTACAGCCAGGACTGCAGGGTAAGATGTTTTACATTATTATTTGTTTCTCTTTTGACCCTGTAATTCTGGTTGCTATTGAAATAGATTGGCCATTTTCATACTGTTGAATTAGGTAGATGTAATACAAACTGAAAATGTTTGCAGTGAGTCCTAAGAGAGAACTTCCTTAGACAAGCAGTCTTCTGTTTTCAGAATTAGAAATATAATGTAGAACCCATTAAAAAAATCATCCTCTACTTTACTGTTTCCCCATTGGTGTTCCATTCACAAGATTTAGTGAAGCCAAAAAATGTAATTTAAAATTTATTAGGAGAAGTTGGTAAAACACACTGTAGAATATTAGGAGTCAAACAAGCTGGAAAAAAAAATTAAAACAGCTGTAGTATTTTCTACTCTCCACATTTACAGCTCTAGAAAAAGAAGAAAACATATGATCTCTGAAAAACATTTTCTTCTTTCCCCTTCCCTAATTCCTACCAAAAAAAAAGAAGAAAAAATATCAGCAACAAATGTAACACTGAGACTCGGACAGGAATTTCCTCTCTATAAATTAAATTACCCAGAGATTCAGCGGATATTTACATCAGTGCCAGGGGAATGGAAGAGAATTCAGCCACACTTGGCTTGAGGAACACCCAGGGTGTTCCTGTGGGACAGGCAGAGGCACCAGGGAGGCTCAGCACAGATTTCCAGCTTGGGCAGCCAGAGGGACGCAGCCCTTCTGGGCAGGCTGCTGAGGTCTCAGCTGGGGCAAACCCATCACTTTTGGGGTATTCCTACAATCCCAGACAGTTACAGTCCTGAACCAACCCAACAGGCAACACAACTTCCTCCTGGCAATCATATATCACTTAATCATTAGCTTAAGAAGCTTGCAGATTCACAGATATCATCTGTTCAAGCATCAGAAAAATTTAGGATGGAGAAAAACCAATCACTGTGTTCTGCTTTTCACCCAGATTAAATTACATTTTTAACTTGCCTCAGCTACAGTTTTCTCCTCTTAAGAGGAGTTTTTCCTCCATAAATAAAAAGCTTAAAAGAAAGTTTGCAGACATCAATTTGTGGTCAAAAATACAGAAAAAAAAAGCTGCTTCATATGCTGCTTATAAATAAAATTTTCTCTTTACCAGACTATTCATCTGTCTCCTGTTTTCTTCCAGCATCCAGGGCTCCTGACACATGATTTGTGGAATCACAATTATTCATCTGATAGCCCACACAACTGCATGCTCTCAGCTATTGCATTATATAAATTGTGCCTTTGTGTAAATTACACATGACCAGAATTCCTGTTTCATGCATTCAGACAGGCATCTCTTGATTCACTGTTTCTTTGATTTGAGTGCTTGTATGATATCATGTTCTCTTCCACAACTAGAATTTTCTCTTTTTTTTCTCCTTCAAACTTATCCTGATTACAGTTTTATTTCTCTCTTCATATTATTTGAAATTTCCAGAGCAAGAAAGACTATGGGTTGGATGATTGAACAGTATAATGAAGAAAAAGGGAAGAGCAAAAAGCAGACATGGTTTGGATGAGCTGAATTTTAAAAGCTAGAACTGCTGTGCTGTTGTGGTGGTGGTATAAGTAGAAACTTGCAACATTTCCTAAAGACATTTATTTCATCTTCACTGATTTTTATGATCCAAAGTTGTAGCATCCCCAATCTAAAACACACAAATATATTAGCAGAGAAGTCATGCTCCTCTCATTCCTCCCCACTGGTCCTGCTCTGGGGCAAAGCCCAGCACACAAAGGGCTCTGGAACACACCTGGAACAGGTGGGAACTGTACATGGTCACCTGCCAGCCTGCCCTCTCTTGTCTCGATTTTGACTTTATAGAAGCAGCTCTGCTACAAAAATATTTAATGGCAGAAAAGGCTAAACCAGCTTCACTGGCAGAGCTTATTCTCCAGTGCATGCAGTGACATGGTTAGTACTAGTAATAATCCTAAGAGAAAATGGCTTTTTGGGTTTTTTTCCCCCTAAAGAACAGCACTTTACCCCATTAGTTTTGTCTACAAGGTAATCTCCTCCTGGTCAGTGTAACAAGCTGCTATCCAGAGGGGCACAGCTTAAAATATCATGTATATATAGATTGTTAATCACTGTGGAATGATAGAGGAAAAATAAGGCAATGTCATCAGCTCCTCAATGTCTTCACTCCTCCAATGTCTTCACTCTTTTTATAAGACTAAAGAATTTTACAATTTCCATGAAAGCTATACAACATGTAGAATAACTATCCTTTGAACATAGCACAAGTACTAATATCCCAATTAATTCTCTCTATGTGACAAATGTGTTGATAAATATGTCATTACAAAGCATCTTTTCAGTGCTGTTCCCCTAAAAAGCAAAATGGCAGCTTTATTTCTAGCTGAACATTACTACAGGTTCTTTTCCTCTACACTTAAAACAGACCTTTTGTAATCATGACTTTTCAAATGTCTCTTAGTTACATCTCTGACAAATGATTTATGGTACCTGGAGAGCTACTGCAGGTGACTCTCCTCCTCTGTATGATATTTAGTTATTAAAACAAGGTTGTGGTTTTTTCAACAAGAGCAGAGAAAGGGAACAAGTGATTTCTCATTTACTTACTCACTTTGAGGGAAATATTTCCTTCCCAGGAGGGGCCATAAATTATAGTGATCTGAAGCATCCATATTTCCACCAGTAAAGGACAGAATTTAGAGCCATTGCTTAGCTGATAATATTAATAGCATTTGAGATTGAAGCTGAGAAAGGTGAAAATAACTTATTCTTTTGATGAAACAGTGGTTGGAAGAAGTAAAATACGGTAGGAATTTGTTCTGAAAAGGTGCAAGGAATGCTTTAGACAGGTGTGCAGAACATGTATTAAAAAGGCACTATTTTACATGCTATTTCCCTATTCATGTTTTTCAAACAGTTGGCACTGAATCCTGCACAGAGAAAATACATCAATTACTTTAGAGTTGACTTTTTTTTCCCCCAGTACTCAGAAATCTTTCTTAGCATCTTTTTCATTACAAACTCTGTGATTAACCACCACAGGCTGAATATTGTGGTTGAGAACATAAGCTGGTTTAAATCAGCACCAGCCTTGTGAAGTTGTTCAATAATGTCAGTTTTAAGAGACAACCCCCCTGTCATTAGGTGTGTAAAGCTGCATTATCCTTTTGGCACTTTATCACTAGAAATAATAATGTATAGGGCTGGCCAGCTAGGAAAATCCTTGCCTGCTTTTAATATAGGCCATATATTCTGGGAAGAAAAAAAGCATTAAAAAAAAAACTTCAACAGAGCTTGCTACATTAAAAAATAAATAGAATAGAATGAGATTTCATTCCATGGAATAAAGCAGGCCTACATCTCTGGCCACAACATTGATTTTGCTTTTCCATGGTAAACTGAGTGCCAGCACTAAGTGCCACTCCCTGGAGGGAAGGGGACACGGTGACACAAACAGAATTGTACTGCTCCATGTGAGTGGCACTGCAGCCTTTGGGCTGGGTGGGGATTTTCAGGCTGGCACTGGCCACCTGTGAGAGCTTCAGCTCAAAAAATGGAACTACATCAAATTTACCTTGGGACATATCTTGACAGCAAAGTAAAACATAAGCTAAATCCTTCACAGAAATATTATTGAGGTGGCATATTGATAGCTGGTTTGGGTGGGTTTTCATCACTGTAAAAGTGTCACAGATACACAAACACAGAAATTGATGCAGGGTAAATCATCCTTTTTTCACCATAAAGTACACTTCTGTCTGAGAGCTAATTTTTCATAAAAATTGAAGCAGGATTTTTTTTTTATATAAACAAAATAAATGTAAGCAAATTTTCCAATAATAAACCTTTTTATCTCTGGAAATAGAGCATTGAGAAATTATTTATTTTTTGACATTAGCTAACCCAATGAAAAATTGTGATTATTTATCAAGCTTTGTTATTTTTAAGTAAACTAAAGCTTGGAAAACATGCTTCTAATGAATGACATAAATAGTTCTCTCCCTGAAACAATTCTATTCTACATATATAAAAATGCACAAAAGAGACCAATATGTCCACTTTTGTACCTGAAAATATTTTTATAAGCTATTAACCACTCCCTTTTGAAAAATACAAGCTCTGCCCCAAACTCGGGGCTGCTTTTCCCAAAGTTATTCAATTTTAACTGCTAGAATTTATTGGGAAAAGGAGAGATCAGGGTTATTTTTAAGAAATAGCATGGTTTGGAAAAGCTATGCATATCTAGCTCGTCATACATGCCACCAGTACTTGACACAATTAGTACCCACTACAAAAATAAAAAAGGCATTTAATGGAGATGTTGCTGTAAGAACCATCATTTATCAAGCACACAAGCTACCAGGAGTCACTGTCAGAATAAGCAAAGAGGACATTGCAGAGGACCCAAGGAAAGCATTCCCCCTGTGAGGTCTGGCTGCTCTGCCAGGGGGAGCAGGGACTGGACTTTGGGGGTAGAAGCTAAAAATGTGATCAAGGTTTAAACACTCAGATACAAGGTACCAATTAAAGAGCATGTCAGGGAAGGGGGAAAAAGAACTTTTCATCCTCCTTTGGGGTCAGGAATCCCTTAGCTCCAGCAGCCAGACTGTTACTTAGGACACCTTTTTTCCTTTATGAGTGTGAGTGATAACTTATGTTTGCACCCCTCCCCAAGTGACATAAAAAGCACCACCGGAGCAGGCATGCCCCTGGCTGTACCCAGCTGCAAGGGGAAGTGTCACAGGCACGTTTTATGAAAAATCTTTCCCTTAGGATTTTTTCTCCTGAAAAGCTGAGAGGCCTCAGGAACAAAATGTAAACAATGGTTATCTGCTGCTGTGGAA
>JAWWMS010000038.1:5442756-5474004 GCA_035048045.1 Chlorospingus semifuscus
CTTCTATTCTTTTAGTATAGTTTTAATATAATACATATAATAAAATAATAAATCAAGCCTTCTGAAACATGGAGTCAACATGCTTATCTCTTCCCTCATCCTAAGACCCCTGCAAACACCACCACAGGGAAGGATTTTCCTTTGGCATCACTTATAACAAGGAGAAGATCATCCCCACAACTGAGTGCCAGGCTGGCAGGAAATGGCCTTGGCATGAGCTGGGGCAGCAGGGGAGCTCCCCTCATCTATCACAGGGACATTAATTATATCCTCTCCTGCAGCTCCAAATGGAGATAAGCAGAGACAATCTGATCATCTGAGTCAAACTTGTCCTCTGAGAGGTAGAGTTTCATGTGAGTAGACAGGAAATAAATATTGAAAATATCCTTTTACACTTGCAGGCAAAGGCAAAAGTCATATAGTTCCTAAAGTGAAGCACCTAGTGTCAATATCAGTGGAAATTAATGAGCTGTGCAGCCACCCCGACCTCACAAGCCATAGAAAAGTTTCTGACTTTGAGACTATTTCTTTCTGGCTGCTCTATAACACCTGCATGGAGACCGAAATGGGAAGAAACCCAGACAAATCTTGATTCATAACATGAAAGATGTCAGATTTTAATACCTGATCAGATGATATTATTGTTTGCAGAAACTGTAAACATTTAATAACTTATCTATCTTCAAATTTGATTAAATCCATGGCTGTCCCACTACAGTGACCTTGTGGACAAATGCATAGGTGGAATATGGTAATCACAAGGGCAGGGTATGCCACCTTTTGCAGAGGATTCTCCAGTACATGATGGAAAGGAAAAGTTCATTGTTTTGGGGTTTTTTTTTGGTTTTGTTTTGATTTTGTTTTTAAACTAGAAGTAAAATATTATTCTCACTGAAAATACTTAAGGAGCAAGACATTTTGAAGAAACTCCCCGCTACAAGGAAAGGTTTCTTTGAGCATTTCAGATCATCTGAGCTGCCACAGGCTACCAACTCTGATGTTCATTCCAAATCTAATTTTTTTATAATAGAGTTGTGGAAGTGTTTGCTATAGCAATCCTCAGAACAAAAGAGCACAAAAGATTTCTATTTACTTCTTTAGAATTGTAGCAAAAGCCAGGAAAACAAAGTATCCCTAATGCATTCCTGTAATCTCAGGGAACAAAGGGAAAAGGATGCCATAGACAAGAGGTGCAAGCAATGTCAGGATGCCCGAGGTTAGCAACATTGTAAAATAAGCACTGGCATAAACAAGTCCAGGGAAGTGCTTCACATTTAAATTCCTTCAAGCATGTGGCCTTTTCTCCTTATACATGTGCACACATGTGCCTGTAAAATCAGAGAGTTTTCCAAGGACAGCTGCTTCCACACAACATTTTAATTCTAGAAACCTTTGGTCTTACTCTATCTTTTAACTCTTCTGAATTTGTGGCAAAACAAGTACATTAAATCAACTTCGAGAAAAAAAATGAGAAAACAAACCAAACCAGTCTATTTGCACGGAGATTGATGTCTCTTCCAAAGCTGATATAGTAATGCAAAAAGACAATTAACCCTTATAGAAAATTGTGATCAAGACAAAACTTGGCTCCAAGCTGGACATTGTAGCTCTGTTCAGACACAGAAAAAAAGATTCAGAGATAGCAATGTCTCAAAGGTAGGAAAGATTTCATTATGCATTTTCTCAGCATTCTATTCTTACATGTTTGTTATTTTTTTCTATATAAACAATTAATCTGGAGAACTTTCTAGAAAAGTTTCATAGAAACATAATTCTGCAGTCAGAGAAAATCACCACACCTGAATAAAACATGACAAAAAGAATGTCTAAGTTTTAAGAAACATGGCCTGTGGAGTTACCAGAGATCTGATGGTGTAATCAAGCCTTGAAAACAATCCTATAATGAAGCAAAATTTAAAAAAAAAAAAAGTACTTCAATAAAATTGCAAATGCTATTGATATCATGAATTTGTCATCCTGCTTAGTCCAAAATAAGGGAACCCAAACAAAGCCAAAAATTTCTTCATTATCTTTTCTGCACTTGCACCTCAAATGGGCACTGGAAAGAAGGAGCGCCCCCAGAGTAGCCCCACCCCAAGTCAGAACCCTGACAACCCTGACCTTGGGTCCCTCTCCTTACCCGGTTGGGCTCTGGTAAGACACAAAAGCCACCATGATAAGGAGAGAGAGCACATTTACAAATTTCTCTAATCTCTTTAAAGTTTTTCAGCAGTCCTAAATTAAATCCCTTTCACCCTTATCACTTTATCCGTCAGAAAATCCGGAGGATATTTGGATTCAGACGTCCATAGCACCAAAGATCTTTCATTACAACACACAAACAAGCACTTTTATTGAACAAGAACCCAATTACTTAACCCAGTTTCAGATTTCATTCTTCCCTGCTGCTTCCACCTCGACATGGACCTACTAATCTCTTCTGATGGGCATTGCTACATATCAGTTCTGATACACAGAGATGATTCCTAACCTCCCTTGCAGAGAGCTATTGATTAAATAAACTGAGATGCCCATCTCAGCTTCTTTGGACCAATGAATAACAATGAGGAAATAAAGTTGGGAGATAGAGACCTTTTTCCCTTTAATATGAACAGCATTCAGAAATAGACAGAAAATGAAGGAAAATAATTCAGTAAAAGAAGCAGGAATGGAACCAGCTAAGTGTTTATTGTGCCCTGTATAAATGATTCATTTATTGTATCAGTTAGAGGTTATGCTTCCTTCTTTTCATTGCTCTACTGCAAATTAGTAAACTGTTTCTTTGCTACTGTACTGGATAAATGATGGCATAACTTCAAATTTACCAAGCTGAGGGTTATGAATATTGGAACAGAAAGACTTCAGCCCCCTCTGCAGAAGAATTCCACTATGATACATGAGTGCCTGGTTTTCTTTCTGGCCTCAAATGGTGACAGAACCATCACATGTTGCAAGCATCTATTACCCAGATCACAAGCATAGAGATGAAAGTCTGTTGCTAATGAACCCAAGAAACTAGACTAAGTACATGTAGGAAAAAAGAGGGAGATAAATTATATGAACAAACAACATCTCTCCGAATCAAATCAATTATTAGAAAGAGGCTGGTAGAATCAGACTTCTATTAACTTCAATAACCCCTGGTCTCCAACTCCAGTGTGTGAGATACAGCACTCCTGATAAAGGAATGTGCAGCTCACCTGCTTATATAAACAGCCTGCTCTCTGATTCACTGGCCAGCAGGCCAAACCATAAGAACCTGAGCAATGACAAAGAACCATTGTAAAATATTAGTTATTTTGGATATAAATGGATATAAACATGGAAAGTTAAAAAGAAGAGCTGGATAGAACAGAATGAGAGAGGAGAGATCAAAGCAGAGCAAGCCAGAGAACTAAATCTTATCAGTGATAATGTAATTATACCGAAGTAGGAGAGCTCTAATACCACTTATGTCAATCCAGGGGGAGTTACCAAACACCAGTGATCAGGATCACAGAGCTTCTATGATCAATTCCCTTCAATTACTTTAAGATTCATATTGCTATAGTATTTCTTTTGAGACAAAAAGAATTCCACAGTTTGACCATGTGTTTCTGAAAGAAATTTTAAAACAAGGTTTAGAATAAAAAAAAAAAAAAATGTGAACAGAGCCTAAACTATTTTATCTGTGGAGGAACATCTTTTCCTTCCATGAAAATTTCTACTTATCTCTGCTACTGAGATGCTTCTTTCATACAAATGTGTATTTCTGATAAAAGTATTATAAAGAAAATGAAAAAAAAATTGTTGTCTCTACATTTGTTATGTGTTGACAAATAGCTTGCGTCCCAGCTTTTCCTGCTGCTGGTGGCTATTTTGTGCTGACATGTTTTGTCCCACTTGTGTCTGAAACAGGGAGAATTAATGACTTTCTGTATTTAGTTGGAGTTACAGATGAGTATTTTTCATGGAAAAACAAACAAACAAACAAACAAAAAACAAAACAAAAAAAAAAAACAAACCTTAGTTCAACCACAAGCTGTATGGAGGATTTTTTACAGAAATATTTAAGTCTCATTATTATTTAGAATTTATCTACAGAAAAAATCCTATCTTTTGAAAAAGTCCATCCTCTTCCTTGTATTTCTACTCAAGATCTTTTCAGGCAGAGAAAGCTACACAGCACCAAGTTTTGTGGACAACCCTTTTCCATGATAATGTCTATCTACAGATCATTTCAAAAGATACCTCCTGTCTTTCATCACTATGCAAGACATTTAGGTAGTTATAGGTTCATTTGAGAGAATCTTCTGTTTACAGGAGTTTGACCCTTTAAGGAGGAGCTAACACAACCACAGCAATAAGATACTCCCATCACTATTGCAGATTTGTCATGTATGTTAATCAGATGTTGATGCAGACCTCTCTTTAGCCTGTATTCCTTCATTTTGTGTTACTTGAAGTCACATTTGTTTGCCCTCCTGCTCCCTCCATCTTTTTATCCACCATGCAGTTGATGGCACAACCATTCTTTTTTTTGCAGAGCAGTTACATTCTGCATTATTCTTCACATAGTAACAGGGAAAAAAATATAGTAGTGGATAGAAAGGAGATGTCATGGGAATAACATGTTTGCTATCACTAAATTGCTAAAAATATGCCTTCTCACCTGAAGAAAAATAATTATTTCCAATTTGACAAGTTTCAACCAGCACTTACCGCCTTCCCAATGAAAATCTATAACCTGCCCCAATGAAGACAGACTGCTGGTTTTGAATGTGTTGTGTTCTGTCCGACATCTAAGGCAAAAAGAAGCATATCCAAATGTAAAATAATGGCTATTTTGTTCCAACTCTCTATTTTAGATCTCCACATAGAGTAGGCAAAGTTTCTGTTATAACATTCACATTGTGTTTCTTCCTTTTGTCATTGGACATAGAGTACTATGTCTTTCATCATATTTGGAAACAAATTACAGCACTTGATTATATTAGTTAAATAGAGGTTGATTGATGTCATCAATGCAAATTAATTATGTCTTGTTAATGTTTCTGTGCCAGATTCCCTCAGCTAATAAAACGATAGGAAAATGAAGTGTCAGAAAGGACCATTATCTTTTATTTTCAAGGTCAAGTTGTCAATAAAGCTTCGACATGAACTCACTGGGCAGGGACAAGGCTCATTGAAGGAGGCCTTTTAATCATGTTTATTATTTTTGCCAGCATGAATGTATTACCTAAACCTGTGGTAATAATCCTCAGAAGCAAACATTAAGCCAAAAACATCTGTTTGTTATCACTGCAGGTCAATGTGAGAAGCTGCAGATCTATTTGTGCATTTGCATCAGGGTTCTAACCCACTTCTGTTTGCCAGTGTCAAACACAAGTCTGTAGAGGTGACCAGAAGTGTCACTCCTGTTCCATCTGTTTATGTGACTGAAATATCCTTCTTATCTACATCAAGTGCAGCCAATCTGCATGTAGGACAAACTCTTCCAGTGGCTTTGCAGACACCTTGTTATCTCCCTTTCAGAAGTTTTCCTTTTGAAGACATAACTTTCAGAGTAGGCATAAATTTACTCAGAAAAAACAGCTCATGGAAATAACATGGGTGAACAGAGTTCATTCCAACTGGTTTTCCCATGTTTCTGTGTTGAAAGACATGCATGGCATCCCTTACTAACATATGGCCATACATTACAAGGGTAGAGTAATGCACCACAAAAAAGACCTTTGGTTTCTCTCTACCAAGATTCAAGCAAAGCCACTAAACCATATGGACATTTTGCAATTTATTTTGCTGTCTCTCTACTGTGGGTCTATATTCACAGATTACACTAAGAGATCAAATGAGACATCCTTTTATTATAAAACCTCCCCTTAGCAATAAACTAAAAACCTTGAAACAATTCTAGTTGATAAAGACATAAGAAATCCAAAGCAAACACCCTTCAGAAGGATCTCACTGGGCTGTACAGATGGGATGGAAATAACCCAGAGGAAGTCACAGATGAATTTTTCACCTGACTGCAATCAGTGCATTACACACAACATGGAATAAGACCTCATAAATCTGAGGCTATGGTCAGATGTTCACTTCAGAAAGAGCCTTGTCAGTTAAAGATGCAAATTAATCTCTCCAGCTGACTGCCACAGCAGCTCCTTCCCGAGAGCTGGAGCACTGCATCCTGTGGGCCCATCCCATCCATTTCAGGAGGGGAAAGCCATGGACATCTCAATGCTGGCTTGAGAGCATGGCCAGCCCAAACTGGGAATGCCAGAACCACATTCTCAAACCCACCTCAGCAGCAGAGCAAGGTCAATGGCACATCCCTTGCTCGTGAGCCATTTGAAAAAATGCTGTGGATATTTTCTAGAAGGCAGCAGCCTCCCTGCCCCTCATGACTGGATAGAATAGAGACTGTGTGCTTCATAAGAACACTTTATGTTTTTCATAATAAAAATGTTGATACTCAGGATAACATTAGGCCCCTTTCTTTCTACCAAGAAAGTCACTATCCTCCTCTCTTTGACTTTGCTATTACTTTTTGATTAGAATTCAGTTGACAATACAGACTGAAATAGAAAGTACGCTCAGATCCTGCAACACAGAGAAGTTAAAAGAGCAAAAAAGGAAAGAAAGAAAAAAGTAGAAAACCCCAAGCCTTTCAGGGCAGAACATGCACACATGCTACTCCTAAAAAAGGCAAAAATAACACAATACAATATAGTCTTTACGCCAACTAAGAGTTTTTCTCCCATTTAACCAGTCACTTTTCTGCCCGGTGCTGCACTTTTATTTTGAACCATCCCATTGAAAATATTCTCGTATATGACCCTTTTAGGAATTAATAATTCATGGAGGTTTCACTGCATGGTACAATTCTAAGATTAGATAGCACTGAGAGAATCTATTACAGCATAATGTAATAGCCAGTAAAATACATTTTAAAAATTACACTATCTTGCTTACAAATGCATTATCTTCATAAATATTTTTATGCATATACTGTTTGAAGAAGGTGTCAAGAAACAAAAAAGAGACTAGGAAAAAGGGCTTGCCCTACTTGAGCACATTATTCTGTGTACAGGTTCCCCAAACAAATGCATTTGTGTAGATGTATGAGGCACGTCCTCATGCACATGTGTATACACACACAACATATTAGCATTGCATCCACATCCTAGCCCTCTGGCTTGTTCAAACACAGCCCTGAAATGAATGCAAAATTTAAGTGTGAAAGAAAGGAAAAAAAAAGAAGGAAAAATACTGAAGTATTTTCCCTTTTGCATTTCTGCTAACACTTTACAGTAATGCTACCTAGAGGGCTGCAACAACCAAAGGCAGTTTTGCCCAGAGGCTGACAAGCTGAATGTATATTTTTATTTTATTTATTTATGACTTGGAAGTGCTCAGCTGTTAATCAGAACAGCTCCAAGATCCTACTGATATCTCTCCCTGCCTAGTTTAATCTTATGGTGTATTTTCATTCTTAACAGGAAAACCATAGGAAGAGAATATCAGATTTATTTCACTGCACGTAGTTGGAAACCTGTGGATACCATGTTCATTGTAATATTATCACTATGAAACTATGAAATATATTAGCATGTTTTTCACTTCCCTTGATTATAATTAACTGCCTGCTAGAATAAACTTGCTGAAAGTAAACTGACATCTCCCTACATAACAGCATGGGAACCCACATTACTCACCCTCAGTGTTTCCAGCAAAGTAAGAATAAAACCCAGCCATATTTTTGCACTAAGGTTAAAAAAACAAGAACAAAACAAGATCCTGTGCACCTATGTCTGCCTCACAATGTTTACAGTTTTGCAAAAAGGTACATGAATGTCAGTGATGAATTACTACATGCCATAATCACATCTTTTCCCTACTTTTTCAGCTGCTGACATCACTAATAGCAGTGCCTTCAATTTAATAAAATTGAAAAGCCATTTTTCCTTCTTTGGAGACACTAATGAAAACCAAACCTTGAGAGAACAGTGAGTATTTCTCAGAGTCCACCTGCCAAAAGCCACAATATCCAAATGAGCTCTATGCTCTGTGTCCATGAGAACCTGCACACTTCCTACCACACTGCAGGTCTCGCTGAGCTCCTGCCTCTCCCTTCCAAGCATTTCAGGGCAGGGATTTCCTCTGCTCTGCTGGGTTCATGCACCACAGTGAGCAGCAGGCAGGAACATGACTTGCTGTTTCTCTAAACAGGGTGGGTGGGCACTCTGGAAGATTTCTTTTGTCTAGTTTCTCTGTTGAAACACACGTTCACTATATCTGGGTTGTGGTTTTCTCTTTGAGATTAATTCTAACATTACAGACTATCCTTTCCTAGATTCAAGTATCAAAGATCTGGTTCACCTACATCTTTGTTTACTGGCAAAGCTGCCAGTCTGAAAGCATCCATGTGGCTGTGGCTGTTTTCTCTGAAAGTGCCACAATATGAATGAAAATTATCATCCAATTTCATTTATCTACACCTATTTTTCCTTCTGGCTTTGTACAGCTTGAGTTCAAAGACAATCAAGCTAGGCTAAAGAGTAAGTATTCAGAAGCTTTTAGAGAAACCAAAAGACCTTGAACAAAATCTTACAAACTTAGCTTTTCTCTCTTTTCAAGTGCAAGCATCAAAGTACAGCAATATCTATCTTCTTTCATTAACTAGTTTGAAAAAAAAAAAAAACCAAACTGAATTTGTGCAACAAGCTTCCATCAAATATCAATTTTACTTAACTAGAAAAAGACACAAGAGGTTTTAAGATCCTACCTGCTCTACTGCCTGTAAATACTTGATTCACCCCAGAGAAGGAGGTGCAGCAGCTTTCCCAGTTCTTGGAAATAATAAAGCTGGAGGGACCAAGGCCCAGCACCAGCTGCTCCCATGCCCAGCTTGGTCCCAGCTGCAGGCAGGGGCTCCACAGGCTGGATATTCCTTCCTGGAGCAGGGGCCAGCCTCAGCCTGAGGGGGAACCAGAAGGAATCCAGCACCAGGCAAAGGGGTTCTATGGCAGGCAGGGAAGGGGAAGAGCTGCTCAGCCTCCAGCTGCGCTAACAGCACCTTCATCTGAAAAACTTCTGGGCACTGTGGATAGCAAAGGAAGCATAAACAACCAAACAAGCAGGAAAACCTTACAAGTTTGCTTCTCTATTCTCTGCTACCTGTGAGCCCTTGAAAGAAAATGAATGATCTGACCATTTGAAAAGTATTTGAGAGTCAGAGTGTTTAAAATTGGATGCTTGGGTTACAGTATTTTAACTTGAAAGATTAATTAATATTTGGAGAGGGGAAGCTTTTTTTTTTCTTTTAAGGTTCAGCGCTCAGCTGCTCATTAAGCACAAAATTACATCTTCAGTAATTGCTTGCAAAAGCTGAGAAAAATGGTAAACATTTCTGTAGAACAAGCAGGAGTACACTGCAAAGCACAGCACGAGACTCCCTCATTTGGGAAAGGAAACAAGAAAAACAATAAAGGGAACAAGCCAATATTTTTGAACTCTTCCACAATTGAGTATCATCTTATCTTTACCTGCATGTTCCACAGCTGTGGGACAAAGCCCAACAGCTCCTGTAGGATTGAGGTTACAAGAGGGACCCCAATCTCTCCCCACCCCATGTTTAACCCCTAAATGCCAGCACAGGAGATCTCCTGCCATGCAGGCACCACCAGCCCTGGGGCAGCTGCACTGAGCAACCCAGGAGAGGATGGAAGGGCATTCCCAGGAGCACCTGCAGGACATGGGAAGGTGCAGCAGCCTGCCCAGGCTCACAGGTGGAAAGCCCATTTCCACATTTCTAACCAAGCTCCAGCTGCAGAGAGTTGGGAAGTATTTCTAACACAGCAGAGATATGGAATTCAAACCAAGTATAGTTTTGGTACAGCCAGACAACATATTTCTCATGTAAGTAGTGTGAATGAGAGCTGATGCTCACGCATATAAAATAAATTATACTTTTTCTATAAGACATTCTGAAAAAAAACTAATTCCTGCTTAACTATGAAATATTCTGCTCCAGAAGGATTTTTTGGCTATGAAAACCAAGTGACCTTTCATATTAACATTGATTCAAAATGATATTTTTATTTAATTTTGAAATGTCAATTTGTTTTTTTTAGCCACCAAATCAAAATGAAGTGACATTTTAACTTTAAATTCATTGAAAAAGAACTATTTGCATTCAAATGCCAAACTGAAATAATAATTTTCTTTAAAAAAGTCACTTCTCATTAAATTCTCTTTTTCTAGAAGCTTTTGTTTCTTACATCAACTGAAAAAATATTGTTCTGGGCTTTTGTTTCAAAAAACACTGCTCTGTCCAAGCATCAGTTTTTGCTGCAATTTCAATTTATGGATCAAAAAGACAAGAACATTATTACCATTATTAGCTTCAATGTTCAATCCCCAAGCAACCAAGCCTATTCTTTTTCACCTGCTCTGCAACTCACTAAAAAACAAATTCCAAATCTACTCCCTCATTACCACCCTGCCCCACCTTTAATTTCAAGATAAAGGGGAAATTCTAATAATCTTTCTGCATTTTGAGAAAGTAAATTTTATTACTTTTGCTATTAAACTCATAATCCTATTAAGGTTTATCTCTCACATGAAATATTGCTCTCTCTTATGACTTTTTTTTACGTTCAGTAGAAAATTAACAGATAATTCAAAGTTTAACAGCGAAGCAACATCTGTAATGGTATTTCTTTTAACAACTCATCTTTCCTTTTCTTTTTATTTCATTTTACAGGGGTACTTTTTTCTTTTCTCAACTAATTGCTTAGGTATGAAAGATAATCCAGTGCATGTGTGGATACGAAATGTAATTGATGCTGAAGTAAAAAAAAAAAGCTCTAAGATTTTAAAAAATAATATCCTAGTGGAGCAATCCCCAATAATGGGAGATCATCACACTGTTCAAGTATCAAGCTTGGACCAATATCAAAATTCTTCTACAATCTGAGCCCCTGTGCCTTGGAGTACCCAGCAGGCATTTTCCTGTTCGAGGTGGATCCAAAGTCCTGACCTTAATCTTCAGGTGTTGGATTTGTAAGATCATGAAGCCAAACAATGAAATTGTTCAATTGTTCAACTTTTTATTCTGAGAACAATGGCCTTGCCTCCTGTGGCTTCTGGCAACAGCTGAGGGATGAGAGGTTTAATGCAAACTGGGGGCTTCCCTCTTGTTTGTTTGGGGGTTTTTAAAAATATTTTATAAATATCTGCACCACACACAAATTGAATGACTGCTTCACTTTGGCCCATATTCCTTTCCCCTAAGGAGGAGCCACAAGCCATATGAATGGTTTTGGAGAAATAAAAAGCTCAGCAAGATGGGCTGCTCTGTGTGTGTGCATGATGCTATTATTTGGTGATGCTGCAAAGAGAGGATTATGAATTTAATCTCGTGGAGAAAACAAGAGAGAAAATGGATTATAAGAGTAGCTGGGAAGGAAAGCACAGGGACAAAAAACCCAAACCCAACCAACCAAACCACTCCTATGGAACAAGCTTTCTTCTAAAGAAATGCTCTGAGTTTCATTAAGCTAAAGTAAAAGCCGGGGGGAAGGGAGGATGGAGGAAATAAAAACTGTATTATCATAAAAGCATTCTAATTTCTACACAAGAACAGCTATGGAAACAGGCCGGTTCTCAGGGCAAATGCCAGCAAACGTGTTGCTTATTTGGTCTGCAGTTCTTGTAGCTCAGTAATAGTGCAGTTAATTGAAGTGAAAACAAACAGCACCTGACTGATAATTGCTGGTGTTGGCCAGGGAAAGTGTGATCCAACCCTTCCTGAGCCATTATCACATCTTTCTCAGCCCTCCTTTGTTTGGCTCTGACAGGACTCTGATGGTAAATGGTGTTAGCTCATTTCCTCATTGTTTCTCAAGGATTAAAGCAAGTGGTCCTCACTCACTAGAACTTCTTCCCACAATTTTAATTGTTCCTTTAAAGTTATTAGTGTCTTTTATAAGGAAGCACTTGTAAGAAAGTTAGCCATTAGTATAAATCCTGCATTTTACATAAAAATCATGAAGTCGTGTCAGTGTTTTCAAGATGGGATTTTCAAGAGATTGAATGCTAGAAATTCAAGCCCTATTCCATTACACCATCCTTCATGCTTTATAAACCTTTCCATCTGCTTGGCACAAAAAGATTCTTCTTAAAAATGCTCAAAGTGTAAATGTGAATAGCATGAACCCAAAATTATTTCCATAACTATGACCTGCATCTCTTGCTCTCCCCCTGGTTAAAGCACAGGACCCCAAATTGAGGGCAGTTGGGATATTTTGGCTCACAAAAATAAACAGACAAACACTGCAACTGTGTTTTACTTCTGGCCTTATCCTAGAAGAACTGGGCTGCTGCCAGCTTTCCTGAAAGGAAGGAATCAAGATTTTTTTCTGTGTGATTAAAGCAACAGAGAAAGTATTAAACAACACCTGAGCATCACATGGAGCAGTTTAAGAGAGAATCACCTATACCTTTACATAAATCATACTTAGAATATACCTGCTTCTAAATGCCTGAAAATTCCTTCATGATGGGGTTCTTTCCTTCTTCCTACTTTTAAAATGCCCCAGGAACCGCAGAGCAGGCAGAACACCTCACATCCACTGCTGAACACACTTATTTATTTATTACCCTGCACAAGGTATTCTGCACCAGGAACCCACAGTGATTGTATTTGTCAGGACTGGTTTAACTTTGCTTGAGGTTAACAGCAAAATTTCTTCTACAAAACCAAGGAATTTCTGGAAAATGAACTGAATTGGAAATGTTATTCCATTAACGGATTTCAGTTGAATGGAGTTGCACCAATCCTGATGCTTTAAAATATTTTTTTTAATAAAAATATTAGCTACTATTAAAATCATCTTTTTTTTCTGAATTCTGTCCTTGGAATCTTTAAAGTTGATATATTTCAAATTTGGGAAATACTCATTTTAAGACTGTAAACACAATCATTAATTGTTTTATACAGTGACAGGGTAAACCTATCTATTTAAACAGACATCTGGACAAACAGGTGTTTCCTCATTCAATATCCTATTAATAATTCCACTTACTTCTCTTTCCTGCTGATGCCAAACGATTTGTGAGGGATTAAAATCACAGTGGTATAAAGTGTCACCTGCTGATATCAACTTAACATATTTGAAATATCCAAGGCATCCAAGTTTATCGTGTGTCTTGAGCAAAAGTTCTGGCAAATACTGTGACCTAATTCCAGTCAATGTTGGAAAGATCTCAAATCAATACCTGAGTAATGCAGAGATGCATCCATCACTTAGCAGGGGACACTGTCATTTCAGTCATAGTCCAGTCTCCAAGTTTCACAGTTTGCTTTGGATTGTTTCAAGGAGTGGGTTTGTTGTTTTGAATTTTGTTTTGCTTAGTGATACTTATTTTCAAGGCAGAAAATCACAACGCTTGGAAATGACAAAACTTTCCCCACTTTGTGTTTTTAGGGGTATGGTTTGACTAAGCATACTGGCCAAATGCCAATTAAAATAAAATTAATTATGAAAATAATTACATTCCCTGAATCCTGAATGAAGCTTCACCTGAATGTACTGACCCTCTGAAAGCACACAGGTTGTCAATTTCTTATTCCACAGGTGACTGCATATCAATGGCAAGTGACCATTGTATATTTCTTACATATTTAAGTAAGAAATTCTTACATATTGCAGTAAGAAATTCCTACATATTTAAGTATTGTTATATCTTGCAGCTTAATCAATTAATTGTTTGTAATGAGAGATCATGAGATGAATGATAGTGTGACTAACAACAAGGATAAAAGCCTATTGCTGGATTAAATTTATAAATGCAAAAACCAATCCTGTTACTTAAGGCAGCAGAAAACACAAGTTTTCCTGGACTACTGACATTACACAAGAAGAAGGTGACAAAGTTCTGTTGAAATAAATCACAAGAGATCTTTTGGAACAGCAAAAAAAGTCAGTTTAAGTTCAATCAATCTGAATGTTGAACTATATTCATTAATTCTGATTAATGAGTTCCTCTGCAGTTTATTTAAAATTAAAAAAAATATATATAAATACTTCTTTTAAAAGCACTTCTGCTATGAGAAAAGATGGTCATATTTGGGATACAACAGAAGTCAAAAAAAAAAAAGGGACTGCAGACAGCACAGCTCAGAGTGGAAGGGTTGATGGCAAACCAATCATTGAAAATTAGGCTCATAGAACTGGACTTTGATACGAATCAGAGAATCAGGGAATAATTGAGATTGGAAGGACTTCAGGAGGTCATGCCCACAGACAACAGGACAGATTGCAGTACCAGTTATGACACGGTGGAATTGGTTTTTCTGAATAAATTGTCTGACTTAATAGGAACTGGGCATAAAAATAGCATTCAGCAACTCAAGTCATCACACACATTCATTGAAAATGTAAAAAATGAAAAGAAAATCCTTTCTCCTAGACTGCCAAATTAAATAGAAATAGAACTTTTGTTATCACCAGCAAACAAAAGATGAAAAAGCTGGACCCTCCCACTTACACAGCTGAAGTGACTGAGTCTCTTTAGGGTCAGCATTCAATTTTTCTATTTCTTAACAGAGGAAAAGGGTTTCCATGGATCTAACAAACTAAAAAACCCCTGCATTTTGACATCAAGCAATTTATCTATTAATCCTCTTGATATATTTCTCTTGCAGCACTTTCAATTCAGTAGTAACATGCTATCTCTTACAAATATCTGCACTGTAACAGAACCACTGTCAAATTCCAAACTTTTCTATAGTTCAGAGTCAGTTTGAAGGGCTGACAGTTTTCAGAAGCTTGTATTCATTTGGTTTTGTTATTTGTTTGGGGTTCCTTTAAACCTGAAATGAGTTCACACACTATGCACAAACATTTTACACTGAAATATGAAGGCATGCATTTAGGAAGGGACAGTTCACCTTTGCAAGCACAATTCTCTAAAGGTATAGATTTAAGAATTCCTTCCTTCCCGTAGAGTTGCACATATGAAATTCTTATGTCTGGGCTTCCAGATCCCCTGGGACTGCCACAAGTTCAGCACTCCATTTATAAACATAGAATAGTCCAAAGAAGAGTTGATTTACAATATATTCCTTTATACTGTTTTAAACTATTTGAAGCAGCAGCTTCCTCCCCTCCTCAGTTCATTGGCAGGAAAAAAAATGCTGCAGCATCAGGACTAAGTATTATACACCATGATATGAAGGTTATTATCCAAAATCACAGAAGGCAAAATAAGACAGAGCTACATAAGCAGTGCTCTCAAAACCTTCCCAAATATAGCATAAAAAAGAGCATAATTTTTATTTAAAATGAACCAGTAAAAAATAGTAAAGTTGGATGCAAAAAAACAGCGATCTAAAAACATAGCATGGTCCTCCAAAGAGAAAGGATGGGACATTGATGACAAATCCCTGTGGTGTGTTCTTTAAATGGCAAGACACAGTGGAGTCAGTTAGGTGTCTCCTGAACATTCTCCTTTTCCACAGAAAAAAAATATTATTATATTTGTCTTTCTAGGGCAACATGCTCAATTTTGGCATCACTAATGACGCCAAAAGCTTCACAAAATGAGCAGAAACTCAAGAGGATAAATAAAAGTAGATCTTAGAATGCCTGGATTTCACACACCACATGCTGACTCTGACTGTCTGAAATACTGACTGCAGGAAGATTTACAGCATTGTTCATGAAGTTGCAGAATAAATTCAGAAAGCAGAGGAGACAGGAGCAAAGGAATAAAAAGAATTAAAGTGCTGCTAAAAGGAAGATGGAATTGTTAAATGCAGTTACTGAAAATGAAAAACAGCTGAATGTGTCAGATTCCAGAGAGCTACATTTTATAATACAACCTAAATAATCAGATATTCTTACCAGAAAGAGTGTTGTATTTGATGTACTCTGATGAGAACCAGCTAAGTTTTCTCCTGAAAGAACATGAAATGAAAATTATGTCAGGAAAAGGCAGCTTGAAAATTCCCTGTCAAAACAGAAATGTTTTAGATTGTTTATGCAGCATTAATATGGATTCATTCAGGAATAAGTATTCTTAGTTATAACAATATAACATAATATTCTTTTTAATAACAGTCTTATTCTGGAAAAGGCTTTTTCACCAAGCTCATGTTAAGACAGACATTTTTACAAGTGTAGAGCAGCTATTATACCTGCTTATTTACTATTTCTACTACAGAGTCTCTAGGATTCCAGCTGTGGACAGAGAGGATTTTGTGATACTACTAGAGAAACACAAGAAGATATAAAAACATTCTTTATGTTAGAGATTTTATGTGAGTAAAACTAAGGGGGGAAGTGGAAATCACTGGGCCTAAGTGAGCACGACAAAAATTTCCAATAACTTTCTAAACCCAAATGGTTAGTTTAAAACACTTTATTCCATGTTAATGCAGGCTAGAGTTTGTGACCCTGGTTCTAGCAGTTTGAGTGACTGTGCAATAAATGGGGGCGGTTTAACACTTTTTCTGTCAATCTGCAATGTAGCAGGCCCGAGGCCTGCCAGGCCTCCATGGCGGTCAGCAGCCCAAGATAAGAAATGCTGAGTCATGATGGCTGGACCTAAACTCCTTTTTCCACCTTCAGACTCTTGCTTACCTCTCTGTAAGAATATAGGTCGCTTTCCTTTAGACCCTCACTATTGGACAATTCCTAAAACCCCTATATCCTATAAAAACCCTACTTTTGCCCATCTCGGCAGAAGAGCCGTCCCTGAGACCTTCGCAGAAGATTCAATAAAGACATCCCCGTGGAACCTCACCCAGCCTTCTCTCTCTCCCTGCATCTGCACCTAGCAAGCAAACAGCTGAAATCACAAAATGAGCTGATAACCACTGGAGCTGATATCAGCCAAGGTTGCTAAGGTGGCCAAAGGCTGGGAGCTGCTTGGGAACTGGGACAGGCTGTGCCGAGCAGGACTGTGCTATCCGGACCCACTGCAGCCCACCAGGGATACCCCAAAACCCGGCAGAGGCTGCATTACCGCAATTAGGAAATCCTGTGGAACAATCAAATGATTGGCAAGGTGTGCTGGTGTGTGGTGGTGTTCACAGGAGTCTTAGGATGAGGGAAGAGACAAGAATCTTGACTCCATGTTTCAGAAGGCTGGTTTGTTGTTTTATAATATATATTATATTAAAACTATACTAAAAAAATAGAAGAAAGGATTTCATCAGAAGGCTAGCAAGCAAGAAGAAGAATGATAACAAAAGCTTGTGTCTGACAGAGTCTGAGACAGCTGACTGTGATTGGCCATTAATTAGAAACAACCACATGAGACTAATCACAGATGCACCTGTTGCATTCCACAGCAGCAGATAACCATTGTTTACATTTTGTTCCTGAGGCCTCTCAGCTTCTCCGGAGATAAAATCCTAAGGAAAGGACTTTTCAAAAAACATTGTGGGTTTGAGCACATGACTAATGGCACCAGAATTTGACTATGAATATGACTGATCTACCAGAATTTTCCCATATTTTGCCCAGTAGTTACTCTAGGAGGAGGCTGAGGCATGAGGCTATTTTACACCCATCAAAAACTGTCCTTTTGCCACTGTGTCCATCAGCAGGTAGCAGCTCTCATTGTGGGATGGCACATTTGTTTTGTCATGCCAACGTGTTTAATGAAGCAGTCACACGCATTAACGGAGCATTCTGGCAGGGTTCAAACGCTGCCCTCCTGATGCTGGGGCTGTTCTCTGCTCCCTCAGGTAAGGCAGGAACGAGACCTTTGTGTCCACATTTCCTCCTGCAGCAGCAGCCAATTCTTCTCATGCCACAGCCCTTTCTTACCCGAGTGACTGCACTAACTCGATCAGGACACGTGGCTGCTGTCAGCTTGTGACAAGCCACACATGAAAGCTTCTGCTTAATGGCAAGTGCTCACTTTCTTCCACATAATAACAGCAGAGCAATTCTTATCTTTTCTATAGAGAAACGACTAACAGATGTCAGCTACATTTTTTTCAGTCAGTAACTGGGGATTCCTAAAGTCCATCTTCTATCACTAATTTGCCCCTTTTCACACCTTTGTGCAAGTCACTTGGATGTGTGCCAGGACTCACAGGCTCTCACCCCAACCACCTGTTAGGCTTTCACATTGGATTTCTACTAATTCTCTATCCTGATTCAAGCCATCGCTACTGATTAAACAAAAGAAACACAGTCACTACTCTCTCGTAAGTGCCTTTCTCCTGGATACAAAAAGATGAAATTTAGGATTAAGATAGACGGGGCTGTTATAGTTGTTGACATTGCTTCTGTTGCGGAGCCTTTGCATGTCCCAGTGCTACATTACACTGCACTGAACAGAAACAGTGACACATTTACCACTTCACAATCACCTTATTTTCATATACAATGCTATTAAGCAACCAGCGGTGCCATCCATTAAATTGCATGATTATACAACAGGGAAGGTGTATGCAGTGAGGAAATGAAGTGTCCTTTCAGTTTGTGAGAGCAGCTGGTGTTTGTTATCACTGCAGAAATCAAGACACCAGAGTACAGGAATTTACAGCACAAACCCTTCACTGAAATTCAAAGTCAAAAATGTTCCTGCCCTGGAAACAGTGTTTCCGAGCCCATAAAAGAAACTTCAAAGGTAATATTTTTTAGGTTCCACTACTGACACAGGCTCAATTCACGCTCCTAAATGCAAACTGTAGAGCCTCTAGCTCTTCCTGTCCCATGTAGCCTCTGTAGAGTTCAGAACCACTCTACATTTTATTACCATCTTATTGCAGGGGTTCCATACTGCCGTCTCCTTAGCACAAAAGTTCCATACCTTCTTGATATTTCTCGTGGTCAGCTCCTCAGGGCACTGACTCTTTCTTCTTCACAAAGCAGCCAACTGACTCCAGTTCCCCTCTCACCCAGCCACCCCACTCTTTTATAGCGCTCTGCTTCTCATTGCTTACAGCTGTGGCCTGTTAAAGTCAGGCCTGTTCCTCATCTTTGATAATTGGCCCAGCTGCAACTCCTTAGGGGTAAGGTTACTTTCTACACTATTTTTATTTTCTTATATTTTATCCCCCTACAATCTGGTACCAGCAGGAGTGGTTTTTTTAGACAATTCTGGGAAAGGGGCAAAGCTGTGAAAGATTTACGATATTCTATTTATTTGCAGAGATTTAGTGTAAAAAAGTTTTTGTAGCTTTTACAAATCTTTACAAATTAAGAAATAAAAAGCCCTAGTTGAATCAGTTATGAGAAAAGAGCCTTAGTGCACTGAGAGTACAAAAATTACAAAGGAGCTGTTACCTGATGTATCATTCGCATCTCAATTTTCAGATAAAAACTCTCCTGAAAACATAAGAATGTCTATACTTCACTAATTTACTGTTAAATTCAACAATGTTTTCATGGTCCCAGTATATAGACAAATAATTTGAATTACTCAAGGAGAAGATGTGAAATCCTCCAGAAACTAATACACATGTGCTTCAATCATAAGCATCCTACATTACCATCATGACTTAAGCAATATTAAGATAAGGATGGCAGTTCAAAAGATTAGGTTAAGTGTGGTATGTCTTTCCCTAAATGAGTACTCTATCTTTGAAAAAGGAATTCAGTCTCTAAAAAGCATTTTTGTTCTTTAAGATTCTTTTGGACACATGTCAGACATTTGGGTGGATGTGGATAACACAAAAGATCAGTACTTCTTTTGACACACTAGTTAAAAGAAAGTGATTGTTTTATTCAAGTGCAGTATAATTATTTTTTATATCTGTTGAAGCAGAGAAATTACTTTTGTTTGTATTAGAGTTGAAAATGACAGGAAAGCTTCTGTGCAGCTTCAGAGGGGTGGAATGTACTCAGAGAACTGAGAAAATCTGAAACACTTGGTAGCTTCAGATTTCTAATGCTGCATGTATACTGTAATTAGAATCTAAACTAAAAGTGATATACACATAAAAATAAAGCATGGCACTCACCAAAAATGAAAATTTTGATATAAGGAGCATTACAGTCATTAATTTTTTCTACCAAAGGAGTTCTAAAAGCCACACCATCTCTTCTGAAGGTGGCTGGCCTCTTCTGAGTTGGTTTACCTAATTCCAAAATATCAACTCACTTCTAACAGAATCCATACAAATTTCCTGCCCCTTAGACAAGCTCTGCAGGAAGATGAACACTTCCCAATTTCCCTTGGACACACAGCAGAGAAGTGGACTGGCACTGCTGATGGCTGTGGTTGGGCAGTGCAAGGAGCAGCAGTGGGAGTGCAGCCCCACATGGACCCCAACACTGCCTCAAGTTTAAGCCAAGGCAAGACTACATTACTGTATATCCAGCAGAGTTCTGAACATGTCTGTGGATGGAAGTCACCCAACCTTTTATTCTTAGCTCTAGTGGCTGGCTCCCATCACTTTGGCATCTGCCCCTCTCCCCTCACATTCAAGAGCAATTTCTCTTGTTCTAGCCTATGTCTGATCTCCTCTGCCTTTTTGCTACACTCCTCCAGGAGTCTTATCTTCTCTATAAAATCCTTTTGAGTAATTGCAAACAGCAATGGGATCCTCCCCAAAGTCTTGCCTTAGAAGAGACCCAGCTCTTCCAGTGTCTCCCCATATATTGTGCTCCAAACCCCTCACAATTTTAACATCTTGAGTAATACTAATTCATCATGCCATCCTTACTGCCCACTGCCACTGAGTCACTCATTTCTAGGACATTTTTTAAATTTATTACACAAATAGTTATTGCATGGCTATAGAACACTTCCAGTCAAAATCATGTTGAATTCTAAATTAGGCTTGGATTTGAGCCCTGTTTCTCTACTAGGATATAATTTATTAGTCTTTTCTTCCTAATAACTAAAAGAATAACTACAGCTGACAGTGGCATGGGACCAGGAAAAATGTGTGGAAATATGACTTGTACAGGAAGTACCAAAAGCTCATTCATTCTCATGAGTGTTCTACCAAATGCAATTATGAAGGATGACAGCAAAACTCCTGGTATCTCCCCATCTGACCTCAAACCTGCTCTGTAAGTAGCAGCATGTATTCCTTTCCCCCTCATTAAAAACAAAATGCCTATTACAGACACAAATACAAAACCTAGTAAAGTTAACCATCCAGTAATACTAGAAAATGAAATTTCAGCCAGCTAAACATGAGAAATCACAGCACTGGCCCAAGGTTCAGCAGTTTTACTGACACAGCATTACTCAATATTCTCCAGTGCCTGCTGGGTTTGAGGTAAGCAGTAGGAAATGGAAGGAAAATATTAAAAAGAAAAAAAAAAAAGAGAAAGGTCAAGTTTGAGATCAGTCATCAGCCTATATCTGAATGAGCTCTATTCTAAAAGAATGTGGTACATGGGAATGTATCATAACTGCAGATGCCTCTTAGCATTCTTCCAGCTGCTCATCACAGAGTGCCTCACCATCCAGGGCTGCACATGTTCCTTTCTCCTGAGTCCTCACAAGGAGCCACAGCAACATTTTGCCTTCTTCCTTACCTTTTGTTGGTTTTGCCTTCTCCTATCTTCTCCTGGCTGAAGTCCGTACACGTTAATGGGTTGTAGATGGCCTTGACATCAGACCAACATTCTTCAAAGAGGCAATTTGACAGTGCTATTGGTTTCCTCTGAGCCCCCTCTCTAACCCTCTCAATTAATTCAAATTCATCAGCTCTTGTTCCCAACTTCTTCCATGTCTGGACACAGCCAGTTCCAGCTGTCTCCTCCCAGAAGTTCTGTTCTGAGTCCCATCAATCTTCTGTGCTCTCTTTTTGAAGTGGGGTGAACTATTATGGACAATGAGGCAATGGAAGCAATGGCAGGGGAGGATGAGCTGTCACAAATACAGCTCTGCTTTGGGACGGCCGTGCCTGACAAAAGGGAATGGTTTTGACAGAAGAGAAGGACCTGACTATGCCTAAAGAAAATGACCTCATGAACTACACATTAAAACTCATCACACACTCTCCTCTGGAATACAATTAACAGGATGTTTTGTTTCAGGGTTGGTTTTGGCTTTTGTTTTGATTTGCTTTGGGTTTTTTTTTAACCATGATAACTCTTCTTTCTTCCTAATTCTAAATAAGATTAGGAGTCAGGAAAACTTACTATTGACCACAGGCAGACAAGATTAAATGTCTTTTGAATCTTGGTCTCAGTGAAGTCTGTTCCCCAAAGTAAGGCAAAGTACTCTGTATTCTCATCAAGGCCAGGTAAGACAACTTTCTCTGATTTCAACATCCATTTGTCAATGCATCAGGCATGAGCACTCCGAGCACAAGGCAACAATAAAAGTTAACTTCAGAGCAGATTTGGTTGTCTTTTGGAACAGACTGGTAGGAGAAGGAAGAGTAACTGCTGCCAGGACTGGAACAGGGCTGCAGATATCATTAATGGATCATCTGGATCATGACAATCCTTCCAAAAATTCCGCCCAGTTCCTCGGCCCTAAATACCCAGAGCTTCACAGGAAAGAATGTGAAATGATTTTACAAAAGTGGCAGTTGAGTTCTGGCAAAGCTAAGAAGATCCTGGTGTGAGCATTCAGCAGATGATTTACAAATAAATGAAACCTGAACAATGCAAATTTTCAAAGACACATTTTCATAGAATATGGATTTCAGCATGTTCTCCGGAGTCCTGCTTCCACTTCTAGCGCTACAGTGGTATGCATAGTATTTCCATAGAATTGGTTTATTCTATACTCACCTTTGCTAAAGATTTCTGGCATGAAAGTAAGGGCAGGCAATGTGGAGAGCTACTTTTCAATGTCAGACTGTCAGCACATCCAAGCAAAGACACAGAGACACTACAACTGTACTGAAGGCAATTCAAAGGATTCATTCACAGGTATTTACCCTTTTCTTACTCTAGAAAAGAAATTATCACAAAGTCTTTATTACTCCTCAAAAATATGAAGATAGAGATACAATATTGTAAGAATTAATAAAATAGTACCAAACATATTAATGTATTACTGGATCAAAGAAAATTCCTTCAAAGTTACTGGTTTTGCCTCAGTACTATAATGTTGGATATTTCCTAACTTAATAAAGCTGCAAAGGCTATTGCTGGTCACGTCTTGAGAAGTCTTAATAAATTCTCCAGAAAGAATTTCAATATTTTGAAGGCTCAATGCTTCAATTATTAACTAGGTTATATTTTGGGTTTTTCTAGCCTGATTTGAGAAAATCTTTTCACAAAATTAAAATATTTTTGTGTCTCAGTGTCCTGATATATAAAAAAGATTGCAAATTATTTTGTAAAAAAATAGCCCTTTAAATAATAGATGAAGTCAGCAACGTCAGGAAATATATTTTAGACTTCTTGGTTATGAAGACTAATAATGATAAAGCTCATGTCAACACTTCAGTCTACACCAAAACCCAACAGTCTTAACTGCACTGGTGCCATTGAGGCAGACTAATAAGATGAGTATATGTGCATTTAGTGTGCACTGTTGTGTATTTGTTGGGGAATCATCATAGCAAAATAAATCCAATATAGCAATGGAAAAGGTTGTGTTATGACTCATAAATATTTATAAACCAGGAAAACAGTAAAGTTGGGTTTGATGTTCAGGAAAGAAAAGATTTATTTTTCATGAATCCAATTCTTTAAGAGCTTCAGTGTGAAACATTTTTAATCCTTATATAAATGACCTTGATAAAACGAATAAATTGAGCAAGGCTATCACCTAGTGGTCAATGGGAGCAATATTTTATTTTTTCTTGTGAACTCTTTTTTATTTGCTGGGGAAGTGTTTTGAGGGCCTTTTTTCCTCTGTAGAGATCTGTCAAATACTGACTCTGCCCAGCAATATTACATAAGTAGCAGATTAATACATTAAGAAAGTCTGTTGTGCCAATGCTTTATTACTTGTAATTTATTTTTTATGTTGAGTAGCTCTTTTAAATCATCACAAAAAGACCTACTAAATGCTTAATTTCACTTAGGGTTTTTTGGTTTTTCCTGAAGCAAACTTAAATGTCTACATTAAAAGCCTATTCAGACATTTTCAAGAGTATGAGACATAAAGTTTAGGCAACACTCTTTTGACCATGATAAAGGGAAGAAAATACCAGGGAGGTATTTCTAGCAGATAGAAAACCTAAACTGAAGGGAAAATGAAATAGACTCATTCATAAAATAAATAAATAGAAAAGGAAATAATCAGTGTCAATTCACAATGAAAATATGTTTGGATATTTTTGGGAGGGCTGGGCTACAAGTTTGGGTTATAAAAGCAATGAAAACAAACCCTACAGACACACAGAGACCCTGGGAGCTGTGCACTGCTGCAGATCAGCCCTGCAGAGTCCCCAGAGCTGTCACAGCCCACGGCTCCGGAGGCGACACCGGCACAGAACAAAAGCCGGAGCGTGCCCTAAGCAGCTTAGTCCCCACACCTCCACACTGGTATTAGCCCAGGGCATTATATACAGCCTGTAGGATTACCTTATCAAGGGCACAGGGGCCAGAGCTTCAGGGGTTTAGCTGGACAATCAGCACTCTGTAATTATTTGTCACACTGGAAGAGGAAATAGTTTTACGTCTTGGAGGTTTCCTCCTTGGTTTTCAGCAGCTTTCTGTCTCAGCTGAGACCAAAAAGTGAGAGGGCGCAATTTTATCAGGAAGTATTGGTGCTATTTATCTTCAAACCATTTGGAAAAATTATTCTAATCAGACTTCACTATTTTTAAACAAACAAAAAACCTCAGAACAAACCAAACAAGCAAACAAAATTCAACACCAAGCCAAAATTTGAGCTGTAACAAAAAAAAGTTTCAGCTTAGAAAATAACAAGTTGTTTGTCTCCTGGACTACAGGTAACATGAAAAGATTGGGCACATTAGTGCATCCAAGTTTTTCAGCCCATGGATGGTGATAAATCTCGTTTCTCCATGACACCCCACAATATATAGCAAGGAGTCACTTAACATTACTTCCAGAAATAATACTGGAGATGTTGATTGGAAATAGTGAAGAGTCTCATTTATCTGAGAGACAAAATTAAAACATTTCCCCCTCTATTTGACCCATGACTTTTTTCCTCAATCCCCATAATTTTGTTTGTCTAGACTTCTTCAAACAGGACTTCAGTATTTCACAAGGGCCCTGCACAGGTGACAAATCCCATCTGCATAGTGCCTGACTGCAACTGGTGATCCCAACCACAGCTTGTGCATCAAAGTACAACCCTGGTCAGGAACAGCATGTCAGGCATCCACAGTGAAATATGAAATTCCACACAGAAAGAGGGACAGAACTCAAAGGCTCAATTACTGCTCTCAGCTTTCCACCTCACTTCTTTCTACATGGTGGTGGTAAGTGATCCATGTGCTATCAGTTTCTCAGTTGTCTAAAAGCAATTACGTGTTACTTGCCAAAATATACCACCAACACTGAGAATTGGCACGTAGTGTATCTGCATCCAGCCAGTTTCCACTGCCAGGTCTTCCCCTTACTCATCACTGTGTTACTTGTATTCACATTTTATTGCTGGAATACTCAGAATGGAGAGACAAGGCATTTCCACATGAACATATGAATGTCACTTCAGATCTGAGACAATATTTCCTAAAAGTTTTCACAGCCATGACTCATTCATGATCTTTTTCCAAGGTTACAACTGTTTACTGCAGTGTTGTTGCTGCTAAAACCTCTCAAATATAGGATTTGAGAGCAGATCTGCCTGGATCACCCTGTCCCAGGGAGTATCCTGGGAGTATCCCTTACACTGAGTGCATGTTTACTCCCACTGAGTTGTAATGTAAGCATTATTTAGAGTAATTGCAGTTTTATCATGAGTTAAGTCACACTTAGAAATAGAATGCCACAACTATGCTGTGTACTCAGTTTTTGTTTCAGAAATAAAAGTCTAAGTTGAACTTCAGTGTGGAATTGCATTCCTCCTCTCCGATAGTATCTCTGATCATATCTTTAGGTGTTAATTGCTCTTCTAATAACACCAAAACTAACTACATTAATGCTAACAGTAGAAACATGGACTACTGCAACTTATTACCAAGGTCCCAATGTATAAAGACATACATTGTCCCCTTTTACTCCTCCAAATAAGACTGGTTAAAACCAGCACAGTGTCCAATTCCCCAAAGACTTTATTAACTCAGGCCTGCAGTGTTAAATCAGTCAGGTACCAGATCAGACAGAATTAGATTAGACAAATTAATCAGTGGAGGATGCATTGTACAATATCCAGTTCAACCTGCCTGCAGTTATATTACATTTAGAATTTAGGGACAAGTTTCAGTCTTTAATGACAAATTCACTTTTTTCTTCACATGCCAGAAGTTAGCTGACAATGTACTGAGTGTGGAAACACTAAAATAGGAAAAACAATTGCTGCACAGTATTAGCATATCAGGCTGTTTGGTAGTTTGGGATTCCCAAGGTATAAAATACATTGAAACTCACTCGCAAATTTGATCTGTTTAGAACCTTGCTGCTTTATCTGCAGTTCAGCTTATTTAAATTGCACATTCACTTGTGCTACCACATTTTTAAAAAGAAATGGTTCAACAATATCTTCTAGGAAAATTTTGCCTCAAAGAACTCATTTCCCACCTTTTGTCCTGACCACTGCATTGTCTAAAGGATCCTGGGCTATTCCAGATCTAAATCTTGAATAATCTTTTCATTCACCCAGCTCCTTTGCTCTAGGCACTCAAAATATTCTTTTTGTAGGACTTTCAATTAAGATCAACAGCACAACTAACCATGATACTTGAACAGGGTGAAAATGAGAAATGGAACAAGATCTACTACAGGCCAAGCCAAACCCAAAAGTAAGTGTAGTATTCTCCCTCTTTAGATGCTTCTCCCAGTGTCAAATGCTATTTATTTTAGAGAAACTCAGAAGAATTGACTACATACTCAAATATATTTGAGGTTGGACATGGCATCTGCATTTCCACCCCAATCTTCGAGCAGGGGCAGCTGCAACAGAATGCTCCGGAGTGGGCTCTGTTTATTATGAACATCCCCAAGAACTCTCCCATCTGTCTCTGCCAGTGCTCCCAAAACCTTACAGCACAAGAGAATTTTTTTATATAATGAATTTGAGCCAGAAATCATAACTGTCACTGAGGATAATGGGTCTTTTTAAAAGAAATCTCCTATTTTTTTTGGTAGGTAGTAACAAGTTTCATTCTGAAAGAACAGCTGTGCCAAAGAAATCTAGGTCACGAAGATTGCATTCTTTTCTGTGAAAGAAAATGTCAAAAGGAATTTTTTCCTCAGTATAAGTGAATTATTAGCATTTAAAAATTTCAATATGATAAATCAATAGCACAATTTAAAGCTTTCACTCTCCAAAAGAACAACAACAAAAAAAATGTTTCCCATTTCTCCTCACAGAAATATTTCTCTCTTTCTAAAATAAAATTTATTAAAATTGACAGAATTTTGTCAAGCACTGAAACTTCATCAGAACTTTAACCATGTGTGTTGAAAATTGGTATTTTTCAACCAGGAGCAAACAACATAGTAAGAAGCTGGGCATCACCCACCTCCCACTCTGCAGCAGGAGTAACAGCACATCCAAAATTAACTTAGCTTGTACTCAGTGCCCAAATAAAAGATCCTTCACGTACTACATGCACTGACTCAAATCAATGAATCAAAGTCTCTCTCAGAGTCAAAACAACTGCTCCTCTTGGCTCAATTCTGCAACAATTCTCACTGAAAATGTATTTTAGCTATGTGGCTTCAAACCTAGGAGGCAAAACACATGAACATGAGCTGCTATTGCCAAAGCATTCCAGAAAGGGAACAAAGAACCCAAATATGGGTTTGGCTCCACCTCTGAAAACCAGGGGATTTGGATAGAAGATCATAATGCAAGGTTAAAGTTAACAAATATTGATGAGAGATGCGGTGTAATGTGATGTCTGCTAGGGGCAGAATTACAGGAGAGTGCAATTTCATCCTTTTTGGGGGAAGAAAAACGTACAGGTGTTGAAATTCATAAATAATCTAGCTCTACAGTTTTATTATTCTCCCTGTCTTGCTTCTAGCTTCAGAAATCAGTGCCTCAATTTTTATTAAAGATGATAAAACAGTGCAGGGCTTGCATAGTCTCAAGGAGGCAATGACACGAGAAGCAGGATCTGTATTACACACATTTGTATGGATGGATCGGACCCAACAAATGAATTAGCTCAATCCAGCTCTTCACAGCTAGCACAGAATCTTGTTTTGGATTAATTTTCAGGCAGGAGAACTGTTTCACTCAGAAGATGAAGTGTTTTGGAATGAGTTTGAATGAGATAGTTAGAAACATCACATCTAATCTTTTTTTAAATCACACACATTTAAACTGCCACAGCCAAAGAGCCTGTTCACATTCTGCTTCAACCACACTAGTAAAAAATCCAAGGGAAAAATATCATAAAAACCTTATCTGCTCTGTGATCTTTTGGGAACTGAATAATAATAATACTTAACAGTGATATAGCACTTTAGTTCTTCAAAGCACTGCATAATCATTAACTGAAAAAATAATCTGACAACAATAAGTCCTCCACCTCCCATCTGCCATCAGCACTGCACTCCCAATGAGAGCACTGCAAAGAGAACATTACTCAGTGCAGCCAACACCAACTTTTTTATTTTGTTTCTCAGATTTATCTGCTGCAGTTCCTGCAGGGGGAAAAGGGGCCTTGAGGGCAGCACCAGTGAGGAGAGCCCTGGGCAACCACAGCTGAGAAAATCCTGCTGCAGCTCAGGGGATGCTCAAGGTCATCTCAGCCCACAGTAGCTGAGGGCCATGGCCACTGAACGACTGAGGTTGGCTTATTCCAGACAGAAAAAATAGTCAGTGATGGTGTTTGAATTAAAATAGAACTAAAACCCACAGAATTCTTCAATTGCCAGCTAAGCACAGGTTTATTGAATAACTAGGAAACGCCTCTGTCTTTGGCAGGGATGTGGAAGGCATGGAGTAGCCTAGGAACAGAAAAATACCGAGTTTGCACATTTTGGAGAAGGAAAATCATGAAATCTAAAATTGTAAATCCAAGATTTTCACACAGATTGACTCGATTACTGCAAATACATCAGGTAACATTAAGTGGCTCTGCATTCAGTTTGGGACAAGTAGAGTAAGTAAGTAAGAAGCTGTAGCCATGATATTTTCTGAAAAATCCCATCCTTAGGATTTCTTTTCCTGAGAAGCTGAGAAGCCTCACGAACAAAATGTAAACAATGGTTATCTGCTGCTGTGGAATGCAACAGGCGCATCTGTGATTGGTCTCATGTGGTTGTTTCTAATTAATGGCCAATCACAGTCAGCTGGCTCAGACTCTGAGAGTCACAAGCTTTTGTTATTCTTTCCATTCTTTTCTTTCCTTGCTAGCCTTCTGATGAAATCCTTTCTTCTATTCTTTTAGTATAGTTCTAATATATCATTTTCTTTTAATATAATATAATAAATAAGCCATCTGAAACATGGAGTCAGATTCTTGTCTCCTCCCTCGTCCTGGGACCCCTGTGAACACCACCACAATATCCCCCTTACAGTTTGGCTGCTGCACTTGCCAAGCTTTCTCTGCATGCAGCCAGCTTCACTTGGAGGGGGACACGAGGACTCCTCCTTCACAGAAGTCACCCAACAGTGTCACCCTAAGCATCAGCACCCCCCACACCCAGAGGACCTGTGGCCACAGCAGAGCATTTTTCATGTCATCTTTGTTCACCTGCTCTCCCTGCTGTGTTGGCTACTCTGTAAGCAAACTGCTGGGAACTGGAGACAAATGTGGGGTATGAAACTTAGAGTATTGTGTTCAAAAGGCTCTCAGAGGGAACCTTCACAGATGTGTTCCTCAGTGACCTGAATTAGCTGGAAATCTGGCAAAGCAATTTGTTTGTGTTTGCTTCTTGCCAGGGTGGCAGGAGTGTCTGTGGAAGGCAGCTAGGAGGCTTCAGTGCCACCTGCATCTGCATGAGCATACAAGACTGACATCCATCCTGTGCTATGCTTGAACAGTCTGCAAAACCAGGTCAGGATGAACAGTTACATCCTGCCTTTTCAGAGAGATGTGCTCCCTGGGTCACCGTGCTTCCTTGCTGCCTGGTAGCATTCCCATTTCATCCACCTTGAACCCCGACATTCCTGCCTTAAACACTCAGGGCATCCTGTCTGTGATGTGCAGGGGTGAGCTTGGGCTGGGCAGGTTCCTTCTGCGTGGTGTGGGGGCTTCTTCCCCCACAATGATGGAAAAATCATTGAAGGATGGAGTCTTCTCTCCTGCCTGCCCCAACATCAGAGTCCAAGCAGGAAGATGAGTGTCACCTATTAGATCAGTAGTAGGTACACTTGAAATGAGCCTGAGAGTTGACCTTGGGCACCTGGAGGAGGTCAGGGCAGGAAAGCACAGCACAAGTTCAACCACCTTCTTCTGCGGTGCTGGTGCAGCAAGTGAAGGACGTGGCAAGCTGTAAATCATGGAAAATCTGGTCCCAGCCAGGGCAGAGGGCTGATCGCGTTCCTGGCTGCCCCCTCCTTCCCTCCAGTCCTCTCAGGAGCATTCAGCACCAAACAAAACACATCACAGGCAAGCGTTTTATCTGGAATCAGTGGGAATCAGCCTGGTTCCCACCGAATGCCTTAAACCCTCTGCATGCTGCCTGTGCAGGCTGTTCTTGCCCCGGGGCGGATGAAGCACCTCGCTAGTGACAGGGAGCTGCTTTCGCCGCCCGCTCCTCCGGGCCACCCGTGTGCCGCCGGTGAACTTGTCATTGACAGCGGCCCCCGGCATTCCCGGTGCCCCGGGATCCTTTCTCTCCCGCACAGCTGGCATTCCCAGTGCCCCGGGATCCCTTCTCTCCCGCACAGCTGGCAGCGGGAGGTCGTGGCAGCACGGAGGGGACACCCCTCGTGTCCCTCGAAGCCACACCTGAGCGCTGAAGCCATGGTGGGACCGGGTAAGCACCGAGCGAGGCCGCCCCTCGTTCGGGTGCGCGCTGCCGACAGCTCGCTGCCAGTCCGTGCGCTTATGTCCGGTGCCCGCCTCGGCACTGCCAGGCAGGACACTTCACCCACCACCTGCTCCCGCTAGCGGCACCTTTTACTGTGATGGCCCGACCTTCCAGCGGGAATCATCACGGGAAGCTTTGTCTGAGGGAGCCGGGCCGCGGGGCCGCGCTGCGCGGAGCCGCGCCGGGGGGCGGCGGCGGGCGGAGCCGGAGCCGGGGCCGGAGCGGCGGCCGGGGCGGAGCGGAG
>JAWWMS010000038.1:5474104-5552959 GCA_035048045.1 Chlorospingus semifuscus
AAAATAATAAATCAAGCCTTCTGAAACATGGAGTCAGATCCTCATCTCTTCCCTCTTCCTCGGACCCCTGTGAACACGGTCACAAGAAGAAGTAATTTATTACTAACTGGCTACTTCTACCTTATCCATTTTTCACTTATGTATCCTAAAAAATTACTGTACAGAAATGAAAACCATGACAAGTAATCCAGAGCATTCAAGAGGTCACATTCTCAAAAATGCTCCCTGAGATAGGAAATACACAGAAAAAGGAATCCCTGATAATATCTCTTCGGGAAAGCAGCTGCAGCAAAGTAGATATACAAAAGAGAGATTTTTCAGATTTAATCTCTCCCCCACCTATTTATTCCTTCATTTATATCTTCTATATAAACACTTGCAGCTGTGCTGTGTATTCTAGGTATTATAAAAATAAATCCTTTATTTGCATTTTACCTTAATCTGGCTTGAATCAAGGAGAACTTCAAGGTAACTTTCCAAAAAGGACATATCTCCTAAAGGCAGAAAAAGTGGAAAAAAAAAAAAAAAACCAAAAAAACCACAAAACCAAAAAACAGGGATTCCTTTACAAGTGCTTTGGCTTCTCAGCACATTCTCCAAAAGAATAACATCATTTGTCTAAGACAGTCAGGCTGGTTTGACAATGACCACTGAAGGATCAAGAGAAAATCACCTTTTAGTTAGTTAGGTACAATCTGTGGAACATTCCATCTTTCTGCTGAGATACAGCAAAGCTCACCTCACTGTCAGATCTATGTAGCAAACACCACAAGAGGCGTCACATTCACAACAAAGCCAGCCACTCATTGCTGTTCCTGGCAGTTTTTACACTCTATTCACTCCAAAAATGCTTTTATTCACCACTTATTTGCATGGCTTACCGGAATCTGAGCTTCATGTACTGTAAATATTAGAAAAATTATACATCTTAAGCTTTAGTCATCTGGATATGTCTCAGACCATCTGGTGAAGGCTCAGAAAACACCACTGCTTTAGAGAGTATTCACAGGGCAGCTTATCTGAGGGTCACTAAATTATGGACCCAGTCCCTTTGGAGGCACAGGTTATCACACATGGTCACAGACACACAGGCCTTTCTTCTTTTTATGAACCTACATTCTGTGGTGTACATTATGGTCTCTATATCAGCTTGTATTCTGCTGAAGAAGCCACCTGGCTGTGCACAAAATCAAACAGTAGCACCACCTTACAGAAATGAAGTTATCAACATTAGAAGCCCATTTACCATCTTTGAGAAAAGGGCACAACCATTGCAGTTCTCTTTACCATAAATAATTCACAAAGCATTAAAGAAATTAACACCATGTGAATCAAAAGTTATAAAAGGAATAAGAAAGCAAAAATGACAATTTTGTTCACAAGTTAAAGTGCTTTTTTAAATTAAAGGAATGCCTTTTTTTCCTCTCTTAATGGACTAATGCAATAAGAACTAGTTAGCAAGCTTATATTTTCTCTTTCTTCTCTTCAAGCCTGTCTGTAATTATTTCCTTCTGTTGTTGGTAGCTCCTCCAGGCTGCAGAACCACAAAGTAATCCAGCACCACATTTCCATGGGGTCATAAACCCTGACTAGATGACAGTTAACCCCAGTGGCCAGTTTGCTAAGGAAGGGTCACAAAAAGACATTTATAATTCATGACCAGTGTGTTTGAACGCATTTCAAACATTGTTTATGCCCTCTGGCAGTTTTACAGCTCTTCACAGCAAAGCTTTTCTTCTGTAAACACCCACAGCTTCACTGGGGACAGCTCCTCTCCAAGGTGCCTGCACTCTGCAGGTGCCACAAACAATGAACTCATTTGCTGTAGTAAGTGCATGCTTTTTGTCAATAATGAACCCTGCTACTCATCTCCTCTAGAACTATAGAAGGGTGGTTTTGTCATTGCACCCAAGGACAAGGCTGTCCAACAACAGTCAGGATAATATGAACTTCCTCCATTCCATAAATGAGTTTCTTCACGATCATCTCCACTTAGTTCATTGATTCACAAATGCAAAAACTCCATTTTTGTCCTTTAAGACTGCTGTGCCAGCTTGAGCACTTTTTCCACAGGAAAAAAAAAAAAATCAACCAACACAAAACATTAAAAAAACCCAACAGAAAACAAAACAAAAAAAAACCCCAAAAACCCCATGAACAAAAAACCAAGAAAAAAACCCAAAACACTCTAAACCACTTCAGTAAGAAGTTAGATTGTTCTTTCTTGCACAGTACCTAACAATAAGCAGTCTATATAACAGTGCAGCAGTGACTAGAGAAAAGAAACTAAATTCAGATTGAGATTCAGCAGCAAGGTTTCTTTTCCTCACCCCCCTTCCATTATTTCTCTAGTTTGCACTTAACAAAAAAAATAGGAATTAGGACAAACCCCAAACTAGCAGAAAACAATGCAAAATTACTTTATTGAAGAAAGCAATTCCACAATTTTGTTTTTTCTTATTATTTCCTTTAAAAGAGTACTTTTAGAAACATTCTCAGAGATGTGACCTATCTAGGAATAAAAGAAGAAATCAAAGGACAGAGTTTTGCTGAGATGCCCAAAGCATAGCTGTAGAAGAAGAGAGTTGGAACATCTGTGTGACAGCAGTAACTTCACTGATGCTGGAGTGTACCCAGAGCAACCTGAAGTGGAAGTGGCTGCAGATTCAGGAAAGAACAGCAACAATTTAGTTTATGATGAGCCAGTCTCACTGCCATCCTCCAATCTCTTGCCATTAGCATATCTCCTCTCTGTTCCTGCTAAAATCTAGCCCTGTATATGATTTGCTACTATCACAGCCCAAAACCAGATTAGGCAATCCACATTATCCTGTAGAATGTGCATTACTAATTCTTACTCACAAAGAATGTATTTATTTTCTGCACAGCACATTGTCCAGGTAACACCTTTGGATCATGACTCAGAGCAGCTGAATTATTGCTGCTCTTGCCCATTACCAACAGAACCAGAGCTGGATTTACTTCTTCCTCAGAATACTGTTACTGTTGCCCATCTTCCTCCTCTTGATTTGCAAATCTAGTAACAACCTCACAATGACAGAAAAGCACATCTAAAGCACACAAACCCTCTGTATACGGTTCTACATAGAAGAAAACATTAAATTGAACTTCATTTTTTTTTTCCTCATTTAGTTAAATACAACACCCAACAGCTACTTTTTGGGCACAAAGCCTTTGCCAGCAACCTTTCAGATTTAAGTGCCATGGTCTGCAGAACGGTTCCCAACAAGCACACACACAGAGAAACCCCCTGGAGAAGCACTAAGTCTTGGTGCAACACAGTGTTGCTTATCTTCCCTTCAATTTTATCCTCTTAAGTTGTGCTGTTTGAAGCAAAATCAATTCAAGTGTCTTTGGTTACTCTCTCTTTCAAAGTCTGAGCCATTACCTGGAGCACTGCAGCACTGACTTAGCTGCACTCAGATCTATTTCAGGTCTCAGTGAGTAATTCTCTGCTCTTCATATTGCATTATGTTCAGTAGTGTTGTATTTCCCAGTTAGTTGTTTAGGCACTGGCATGTTTATGTTGTCCATGACAAAATTGGAAGAAATTAACTGTATCATTGTCTACCAAAGGGTGTAGGTAAAGAATATATTATATTTCTTTCAGCATTTAAATTCTAGAGAAACTGAATAAATAATTCATTCCTTTATTGGTAAAGAAAAAACACATCTGCTAATGAAGGATCAGCTGAGGTTTTCCACAAGAATTCACTTCCCATACAGAAACCTGGCATTTCTCCTTCAAAAATATTTTTATTAATAAACAATTGACAAAATTTTTTTTGGTCAAAAAATGGACTAAAATTTTGATAAGAAATCAGTACTGGAAATGTAGATATTGAAAAGCCATGCTGCAGCATATCCATGGATAGAAGGGTTGTCATGTCAGCCAATTTGAATTTGTGTGCTTTAGTACTGTGGGAAGGTTTGGACATGATGGAAACATCACATTTGTGGAAGTTTTGATTCTCAATAACAACCTTCTCTGTGAGAAGAAAAATATTCATTACAAAAAACCCCAAAAATCATGATGGGGAAGAAGGGAGTCTGTCAAAACCAAGTATTCCCAGTCACTTTTTCTCTGCTAGAACAGCATCAGCTCAAGCCAACACCAAGTGCTCTCACCTACACAGCACTGCAGGTTTGGGGAGCTCTGGCCTCACCTGGCCTCAGCAGCACCATCCCTCTCCAACATATTGCTTGCAGCAGTTTTGTTAAAGCTGTCTGGAGGAGCTCAGTATAGAACAGCCATCCTTTAGTATTCAGCCTTTTCAAGCAAAACAATGTCCTTCATGTAACAGCTTTTCCCCTGGGAATATCTCTAAGGAAAATCCAGGTAAGGAAACTGACAAGTGAAAACCTTGTTAAAAATTTAAATTCCCGAACAAATGTTCATATTTGTATGCCTATTTTCTTGGGCTTTAAAAATATAAGCTGCATTTAGAAGCAGCTTTGATATAAACCAGCTGAAGTAAAAAGGTATTATTGAAGGAATAATGAATAAACTTTTACAAATATCTGAGATCCAGG
Organism: Chlorospingus semifuscus; assembly: GCA_035048045.1. Taxonomy (NCBI): domain Eukaryota; kingdom Metazoa; phylum Chordata; class Aves; order Passeriformes; family Passerellidae; genus Chlorospingus; species Chlorospingus semifuscus. Next base: position 5,478,659 of record JAWWMS010000038.1, read on the forward strand.
GGTTTTTTTTGTGTAACTATCCTGCATCCTCAGGCAACCAGACACAAATCCCCTCTAACAGAGGGGTCCTGTGGATGAAGGTCAAAAGTAAAGCATTCCAACAATGTGCCAGCTACTTACACTGCAGAGGGGAGTAAATAGTTACCTGAAATTTTATTCTTGCCTATTTTCACCCACTTGTCAAAAAATGAAGCAAATTCCATATACAGCTCCTGGTCTTTTCCAATAGCTTTCAGAAACTCTGAAGTCATTTTTTCTATGTCAGTATTATTTTTGGCTCAGTGACCCAGGGCAGGAAAGGATAAGGGTTCGTTGGGAGCATATGACACAATTTGGCCATGGTGGTATTTAGAGTCTTCAGGTGCTTTAAAGCCACACCAAACATTCCATGTGCTCCAGCAGCACACAAGAAGCTCCAGCAGAGTGGTCAGCAAGACAGGAACCCATAAATCAGCCCGTGGCCACAGTATGGGACTGGTGGTTACAAGCACATTAAGGGAATTCAGAGCAGGGATGGTGAGAAGCCAACTCATTAAAGTGACAAACAGCACCCAGATGCAAGAGCATCTGCTCACAGAGCCAGACACCTGCCCTTGCAGGCACTCACTGCTCTCAGCCACAGGCTGGGAGAGGACAGCTGTGCTGGCACCCTGGGACAGGGACAGGTGGTGGTCCAGGCAGCCAAAGCAGGAGCCCAGCTCAGCCTGGTGGCACCTGCACCCTCCAGTGCAGAGCAGGTCCTGTGTCCTGCAAAGCCAACAATTATCTTCTATAATGACAAAAAAGGCAACAAAACTGAACTTCCCTTCTAAATTTCCACAATCAGTTGATCAGCTATTAATTTAATGGGACTCCAACTTAAACTTGATTACAGCAGAGGAAAAATCCTTACTGATAAGCGTGAAATTCAGGAATATAGAAGCAGAGCAATGTGCAAGCAGCAAAGCAGTCTTTGGGTGGGCTCAAGCAGAAAGCCAGATAAAATACAGTGTCCTGAAATGTTAAAGAAAAATGTAAGTCAGAGACTCTGCCCCAGAGCTCTTCCAGAGGGCTTGGGAATTGCTGACAGGGAAGGTCCTGCTTTACAGACAAATGGTGAGGTGTGGAGGCTCAGCAAAAGATGTTTGTTTAAAGATAGATGAAAAAAATAGATTGCAGACATTGGAACACCCATTCTTTAAGGGAGTCCATGATTTAACTAGATGTGCAAGTCCTCATTTTAGGATCCACTGAAGGCTAGGAATAACACATGGCTAATCATAACATTAAATTAATGGAGTGTTTTCTTCAGACTCCTTTGACTATTCATGAAGCTGAGGCTCATTGCTTTGCTGTCCAAACTAGATGTCCTAAATAAGGCAAATACCTCAGGCAACACATTATTTTTGCTCCAGCTAGATGTTTTAGCAAGTAATTTTAGAAGAGATTTGCTTAAAAATTATGGTATTACAAGCAAAAAAACCACAGCAGAGTATGAAACCAGCTGCAGTTACTTAAGCAGCATAACAACTACTTGAGTTATTCACAAGAATTCATTCAAAACTGGAAGGAAGTTTTCAGTGCAAGTATTTTCAAGAATTTAGCTCAGGCCCCAAAGGGCAGAAGTTCATTTAGGAATGGGACATGACAGTAACAGGCACGAATAAGAGGCCTCTTTAGGTTACAAGGACAAGTCTTAATGATAAAATAAGGGTCTCCAAGCTGACTGCCAAAGCACATAATCAATTTAAGGACCCAAACAGCAATTAACAAAAAGCTTGTATCACTAATGACATGACCCAGCTGGGCCAGTTACCCTAAACACAGTAAGTCAGAGATATTATTTATCAGATTATCTATGCAAATATCAAAGAACACACTGATGTGGAGGCTCTGTGGTCCCAGCCATGGAGAGGCAGGTGACAGCACTGAAGGGACCCTGAATGAGCACTGCCTCTGCTTGACCCCCTACATTTCCCTTCCAGAGCTTCATTCTTGCCATCAGCCTGCATTAAGGGACAGCTTTCAGTGCAGAGTTGAGCTCTAAGTTCCTAAATCTGTTCAAAACCAATACTTAAAATGCAATTATCATTTTTAATGGAACCAAGCTGTGCTTTCTTCCTCCCTTCCTTTCATAAATGTCAAAACAAACCCAGTTGGTTTACTCACTTGCAATAGAGAACCTTTCACCATGAAAAACATTGCATAGCTATGGTTCAAGGGTAGGCCATCACCTATATATTTGTGAGATCCAGAGACAAAAGGCTTCATAAGGCTTTTGTTACCATAGCAAAAAAGCTGCACATGCAAGAAATTAAACTCCCTCTGATTGCATTTCCCTGAAATTAGCAATGACAGCTGCCCATGTATCACAGAAAGCAGAAAAACACAAAGCTAATCTGCAAATACAATTACAACATTTTTGATATTTAAATGTGAAGCTTAAGCTATAATGAACTAATGAACCAAATTAATTTCAGATTGCCAGGTATAACAGAGCCACTCAATTTATTTCTAATTGCTCTATCAAAGTTTTTTGCTCTCAAATGAATGTCAAGGTACATCATCCAGGCCTGAGTACTTAGTAGGTCTGCATTTCTCAGACACCTCAAAAAGCACTCCCATAAACACTTCTCTATAAACCACAGTGCTTCATATAAACACAGTCAGAGGATTAAATAACATGTCAATTACTGTAGTTCCTCAAAATGCTAGTTTGATGATGGACTAATAAACTTAATCATTTCTAAAATCTGATTATTTTGAAAACATAGTACCAAGGATACATGCAACAGCAAAAACTTTTGTCCCTGCAGCAAACTCTCAAAAAATTCCCATTCAACCTATAGTCTCATTTTCCAGAGTAAATCTGCCCATTGGGCTCATGGTAAAGACTAAACCTAAAATAATATTACAAATGGCTCCACTGATCTTGCAGCAAATTATGAGTTTTATAGGTGGAAGGGGAAAGGAGGTTTTATGGTAACACTAAAATGACTGGTGCAAAACACTGTAAAGCCTCCTGCTGCTTGATAAAGAAGTGCTCCGTATTTAAGAGGCAAAAAAGGTGTGTGAAAAACAATGTACAAAACAATGGCAATGGTTTCTCTAAGTAGTTGGACATATTTAGATGTGCATTTCTTAAGTCTGTTACAGGCTAATAAACAACAAAAAGCCTCCCAATTCTTTCCTAGCTTTGTTCTTACACACACGTCACAAGCAGTATGAGAAATGCAGCACCTCTTGTACAGTTTGAAGGCTCTAATGCAGAGCTCCAGCTTCAAACTTCAAAGGAAAATGTTATGGTTTGCCCAAACCCTCTTACACAAGCAAAACTGGACATGCCTTCATAGTCAAATGGTGCCTATTCCTTAAATACCCTTTAAACCATAACTGACCACTGCCTAGAGAATGGTTGATTAAATTCCTTGGGAATGAAAATTTTACACTGGTGCTTTGAGAAAGTCCTCTCCTTACAACCACAGACTGTTAAAACCAGACTCCAGAGAGAATTCTAGTTCTGCAGCAGTTTACTGGCAACCTAAGCAAGCTGAGTCCAATTACACAATTTTGAAGGTGACTATTTGGTATTTCTCTTCTTTAAATTGCTTTCTAACATGTCAACAATTTTGCAGAAATCTGATCAGCAGACCTGCAAAGGAAATATCCTCCCTTTCTAACAAAGATTTATGATGTTGAGTTCTCATAATTCAATACATGACAAAAAATAATCTTATTAAACAAAGATTTTAATCTTTTTTCTTATTGTGATGAATCATCAATATCATGCTTTATCAATCACACAATAGAGTTGATGAGAGCTTTTGTTCTGTACCCAAGTTTTAACCTTAATAAATAGCTATTAATATCTCCTATAAAAAATGACCATATGAAAAGATGGCCTTCCAATTTTGCATCCTGATGAAGAATAAATGCCTTGCAACTAAGAGCTGCTCAGTGCTAATTCAACCGTTGCTAGTTCCATTGCAATAATCTCATCCTTCAAACACTGGCAGTGATTACTGCCTGACAAATGTTATGCTTGCTAGTTGGTTTGTTTGGGGACATCATGCATCTTTTTGCAAATCACCATTTAAACAATAACAAAAAAGGAAAACAGAAAATTAGCTAACTTTTGGACAAGTATAACAATACAGGCCACTTTGAAGATTCATCTTATCCACATTGCATGACACACATTGCATTCTGCATACTGGGCATGCAGAAACCAGCACGTGACAAGTACTGAACAAGAAGGTTTGACTTCTAATAAATATTTTAAAAATAATTTGTAAATATTAATTTATAATTTAAAATACTGTTATAAATTTTATTTTTAAATTTATAAATATTTTTAAGACTAGGTTTCAGTTTCATATTTAAAGTTTATTGCTACTCTTCTACCAGATTTTGTACAGTTTCTTCACTTTTAAAACAGAACAGTATTGACAAACTTATTCAAACAATATCCACCTTGTTTAACAACTAACCAATTGTGTGAAATGACAGGTTCCTGTTTCTCATATATCAAAAGTCAGAGGTAAGACAGGCTTAAGGAGCACAGTTGCAGAGCAGCAAACATTAAACCTTGTGCAGAGTAATGAATTAACAAAATGTGCTTTGATGTTACTTATCACAGAGCTGCAGCACATTGACTCAAAAAGTGGGAAAATATCCTGGCACTTAAGCAAGTTTAGTCAAACCCATTGATTTCCCATCTCTGTACAGAATAAAGGCAGAGTATGACACAAAAATAAGAACAAGTCCACATTTTCAGAATGGAGCTGCACCACAATTCCATGTTCTTAGCAACACGCATCTGCTGGGTTAAGATTGTGGTAGAAGACAGTAGAAGAAAAAAGTGACTGGATGGTCAAGGGGTATTTGCAATCGGCTCTTGCAATACTCAGGGCTGAAAAACTGCACAAAATTGGCTCCTGTCTAACTGCAAGATAATGACATATAGAGCACTGCCTAGAGATTCCATCACTACCTGCTTCTGGCTCTTTGCTACAGACGCTATTATTTTTCTACTAAGAATAAAAATTACATGAAGAACTTTTGTTTGGTTTTTTTTTTGTTTGGTTTTATTCTGTCTTAGTTTTAAAAACTGTTTCCTTGTCATGGAACAAATATTAACAGAGAACTACTTGCACCTACAGCTTTTTGAAGAAAGACCAGCTTGGCAGATCATTCCACTCAGAGAAAGTGAACTCAAACTTGACTCCAGCAGCTGTCTACAGCACAGTCAAGTTGGTCCTAATAATCTAAAGTTCCAGATCTCATAGGTTTGAAGCAACAAGAAATTCCTATCAAAAGTATTTGTATTTTCATCAGGGCAGAAATCCATGGCAGTGAAACGTTGCCTTTGTGCTTGCTTTGATTTCTGACTGATTGTTAATTATAAGACATTTGTATCAGCCTTACATCCCATTGGTTTGGATGTTTCAAGTTGGAGCAGTGCAACTGCTGACTCTTGTTGTCTGGGGGAGTTATTACACATAATGAAACAAATCAGGAAAAGTAAAGATCCATTCCTCACTACCACGTGTTTCTGTTAACACTATGTCTCCTGGAAGGGAGCCTTCTGCTCTTTGGGGATATATCTCACATTTTGTCAATGTAATCCCTGGGGATTAAAAAACCCTTTTATCAGGACAGAAGTAGTGGACATAGCTAATCTTATAACGGAATTTATTGGGCAAAAAGTGGCTTTTCCACAGAAATCACCTACAAAAGTGGAAATAAAATTAGATATCTCTATAAAGAGAGAAGACTGGAGTTGTATTTAGTGTAATTAGCACCACAGCCTCTTCCAAGCATTTAAATGATCACAAGCCAAGCACAAAAGCAATAAGCAAACCACCAAGTTGAGTTATTCATTCAACTTTCCACAAGAGTTCTGATCTCAAGCACTAAAGGCATTTTATTTTCAAAGACTCTTGCTATCAATCCTAGCAGCATTTACATGCACTAAATGGATAAGAAACCGTACACCATTTAATGTGGCTTTTTTATAAACTAAAACAAAAAACACAACAGCTGAGATTCAAAGAAAGAATTCCTTGAAAAGTGTATTTTACCATCTCTTTGTTTGAGGCTCTGCATTCATACCTTAGCTATCACCCAAAGCAAGAAAATGATACTTGCTCAGTCACAAAGAAATCTGTTGCCATGGGAAACCCAAAGATATCAACTCAGGAACTGATAGCAGGAGTAAATGAAAACCCACTTTTCAGACATACAAAGAAAGTACAAATCAACACACAAGGCTATGCAGCAATTGTGATTTAATCCTAATTTAGGCAAAGGTGTGGGACTTTTGGTGATGGAAGCTGTATCTGCAGTTGACATTTTTGTTTTAACTTAATATCCTTCAGAGACTCCCCATTCTGCCAATCCAGAGTGACATAAACAGACCTGTATGTTCACCCCAGTGTGCATTTTCCCATGAAATGTTTTTCCCACAGACCCCAGTGGGCTCAGCAAAACAGAAAGGAAAATAATAATTGAGAACAAACTCATCCTTGTATAGAATATGACATTAAACTCCTTTTCAAGATCTTACACTTACAAGTTACCTTCCAGAAAACCTAGTCTTCCCCCCTCAGATAGAATTCAAGTATAAACTCCTAAGCACTCACCAATCGGTATCAGCTCATTTCAAGAGATTCATAACTCACTTCAAAAATTTGTTATAGGCGTTAACTTGAGCAAATCTAATTTCAACAAAATTTTGCTGACAAAGCACCAAAGTTAAATAATTTTTAACTTGCTAATGACAAATGAGATGGAAGACATTCATATCAGTGTAATAGATTCATAATATACTCAATATCCAGAGGATTAAAACTTTGTTATTAATCAATAGTCCATCAGCCATGGTATTGTATTGGTATTTAAATTTTTACTAAAATTTCTGAGAAGAAAAGCTAAGGATGTTCTGTTCAACTTCGAAAAAAATTACTGCATTGATTAATGAAATAAAAAAAAAAAGGCAGCAAAGTGCTTTGCTTCAGTCTGAGTTCAGATTTTAGGTATCCCAGAAAACACAATCTCCATCGGTAAATGCATCAAGAATGTTACTGGTGAGAACAAGATTGTTATTCAGAGCTGCAAATCAGACAAGTCAAATACTCTGTGCTCGTTTCAGATCAGTGTGCATTTCCCTAGCACCATAATTCATCTTCCTCACAGAAATTGTGCCTCAGGCTCTCATACAGTCTTTGCCAAATGAAAAAAAAATTATGATACCTTCTGAAATTAAATTCCAATTTTGTGTGATGCTTTTCCATGTTCTTGACTTATTGTCACTGGCACCTAAAGGTAAAGGCTCATGAGCATTACCTTGTCATTGGCTGCAAGTGGCTCACCAAACCCTCAGCTGAGATTTTGTTTACTTGTTTAGCTCACAGTGTCAAGGGTCCATAGCATGCACATAAATACTTTGATGTGTCACTCTGTAGAGGTTGCTCATGAGAGAGTAACTTCAGATGCTAAATATTTATCTTAACACTATCAGTAATTAGACAGCAATTTAGACTCATTATTGTGGCAGTCCTCCAATACTATTCTTGAGCTCAAAGAGAGAGCACAAGCACTCTGCTGTGACACTCACCCACTCCTGTTTAATGGCCAGAGAACAAATCTGTAGGTTCCCTATTCACTCACAGGCTCCATGGCATGTCTAGACCAGCAATCCCTGCCATTAGTAAGATGGCAAAAACAATGTTAAGATTAGGTAGAGCTTGCTCTTGCAGGAAAACTGTACCCTGCAAGACAGATTTTCACAGGAACAAATTTACAGTCTAGACCACTTTGATTTGTACTTGTTTGCAGAAGTCACCAAGTGTTACATTCTCCCTAAACAGAATCACTCCCCTGGGAGGAGCAGAGTCACTGTAGCACAAGCACTGAAGTTGCCTCATCTTGGAATAAATAAAGAACATGCATTGAGGGGATGCCCCAAGCAAAAGTGACAGCAAGCATGCAAAAGCTGAAATCTTTGAGCATCCTGTCTAATGAACACGTTTTCAGGTCTGCCCTGTCATGGCATACTGGCTGGTAACTGAAAAGTTTTGCTTGCAGCTTGCATTTCAAAACATGTCCAAATAATCTACTTGACAGATAATGAAACCTCTTGCAATTACCTTTAGCTTGAAGCAGAGTGCTTCAACTATCATTTTCATATTGATTTGTGATGAAGTTAATTATGTTTTCCTGCAAGCTGGAACCCACAGCCAAAACCAAAGTCTAATCAAACCAACTGGGACTAAGGCAATGGTAAAAGAATCCTTAAAATACATAACAGAATAAAATGACTCCTGGTCTTTGACAGAGTGACTTGGCTCCCTGTGGGGGACGAGGGTTAAATCTCATCACAAACAGCCAGAAGCCCTTGCAGTCCACTAACAAGGGTGGGGGATTACCAGGAGCTCCACATCTGTTATTGACAATGCTGATGAGCCTAATTGGCAACACACAGCTGATCCCCCCGCAGCAGCAGGGGAGAGAAACAAATAAAGAGCACAAAGGTGGGTAAGACAGCCTGAGCAATGCCCTGCCCAGAGGGGCTCTGGCTGAGCTGCTCTTGCACACTGCAGCTCTCCAGCCCCTCCAGCAGAGACGTGTCCAAGGCTGGGGGGCTGCTGCAGGTTCAGCACCAGGGCAATAATGGAGTTCTGGCAGACAAGGAACTGATGTACACAAACAATAAGCATGACAGCCAGGCTTGTCCAGGAAGGCACTTTCTGGTAGAACCAACATGCCCTACCTGCCTCCTACAAAATAATCTGTTTAAGAATTACAGTTTTGACTTCTCACCAAAATCCTGGAGTCTTTGACACCACTTTTCCTATTAATTTTGTTATTACAATATTTGTTTAAACAACAACAAAAAACCCCGGATGTTACGCCTAATTTTTGATCTATTTTGAGTATATTTTAACAGTTAAACTATGCCCAAACTTCTCAGCAAAATACTAGAGTCTGTGACACTACTCTTTGTATTAATTTCATTATTACAATATTTGTTTAAACAACAAGAAAAACCCCCCTGGTGCTACACCTAATTTTCGATCTATTTTGAGTATACTTTAACAGTTAAACAATGCTCAAAGCAGGATATTCTTGTTCATTACCAAAATATAACCCTCTTCCAGCATAAATTGGCTTTGAACAGGGCTTACTCTCTGCAGTTCAATGGCCAAGTTGTTACAGCATTACAGAAGCCATCTCAAGAGTCAGGAGCAAATACAAATCATGTCATCAGGCCTAATAGCATGAAATTACATACAACCCAAGTTCCCCAACTGACCTTTGCCCTTTTATTATCACTTACAAAATGCAGGTTGCTGTCCAAGGAATTTTATTAAAAAAGTGTGTCCCCTTGCATACACTACACTACAAAACTGCATTCCCTTCTTTCAAGCCTCCTTCCCCAGCAAGATCCCAGCTGCCAGGACATGCTGTTGAAGTCCATGAACTACTTTTAATTAAAATACAATTGGACTGCTGATGTCACCACATGCCAGAAATATGCCAAAAGGAGAGCCAAAGTGTGCAATTAGTGAGCAACTGCAGCTACAGAGAGAACCAGAGCTTCAGAAGCAGCAAAGCCAGGTGGAAGGCGTGAGCCCAGCCTGAGAACAGCTCCCTGTGCACTCTCAGACTGGCTCTGGCCACCAGTGACACCCATGGTGACCTCAGTTTCCTAATTGGTTGTAATGTGTTTGAAAGCCATTGGAACGACTCTCTGAAGACTTTTGTAGGCTTTTCATTAACTTGTGAGATCAATACAGTCTCTCTGTACTAAGAGAATAAAAGGAACAAATTAGGACAAACTAAACCAGCTTTGAAACATTCTTGGGATTTTCCCAGCCTTGATATGTACCAAGTTATGTCCGTTCTGGAGCAGGCTCTGACATTTAATTTACTCCCCTTTTGACTAAAGGCAGCCATTAGAAAGAAGAGTCAGGATTTTGGTATCATAACCCACCTTAATATTGACAACTATAAAAATCTATCCAAACACTATTAGGAATAGTCCGTGCAGACATCTGCCTCGGCTGAAGTCACAAAGTGTGCAGCAAGAGTACAAGGATTCATCTTTCTTCAGCAATCAAAGAAATTTTCAATGACACCATTTTCTGTTACCATGAAATTTCAAGATTACCGCCTGGTTAGAAATTATAAAAATACCCACATTAGGAAAGGTAGGTGTATTAAATGTGCCTTTCTCCAAGGGTTATCAAGAGCTAATTAGGAAATTATTCGAAAGAGGCTCTATGATTTAATATGCACTCTGGCAGATCCTTCAATTCTTTCCAGTTTTCTTTTTATGCACACTTGTCTCATTCAAAAGTTTATTCACAAATTCTGTGAGCTCATAGCTAACATTCTTCCAGGTGGCATTTTTCAACACATCTCAGAGTGCTAAACTGCTACAAGATCAGTTTTACCATTTGGGATTAGGAATACCTTATCCCAAACACCTCAAAAACGCCCATATCAAACTTAGAAATTTATTTCATATGTAGATGATGTTTTTTCACTTCACATTTATTGTCATTTTATTGCAGGTGTTCCATACTGTTGTCTGCTTATCACAGAAGTTTCATACCTGCTTGGTGTTTCTCGTGGGCATCTCCTCAGAGCACTGACTCTTTCTTCTTCACAAAACAGCCACTGACTCCAGTTCCCCTCTCACCCAGCCACCCCACTCTTTTATAGCATCTTCTTCTCACTGCTTACAGCTGTGGCCTGGTAAAGTCAGGCCTGTTCCTGATCTCTGATAATTGGCGCAGCTGCACCTCCTCAGGGGTAAGATTACTTCCTACACTATCTTTATTTTCTTATCTTCTATCCCCCTACACACATTGAGAAAAGTTACTTTTGCAAAGCAAACAAAAAATTGTTTTTCCTTGATGTTCAGCTGATAGCCAGAATTAAAAGAGCATTTGGAGTGTTTGCTGAAAGGTGTCTGCAAGCTTTGGTCCAGTACCCATATCATGATCCTGGTGTCCAGCTGCAAGTGCTCCTCAGATAGCACCTGAAGCTTTTTATGCCTCTAAAGTCCACAAGCCCTGTCCAGGTACATGAATAAGATTTCCAAGAAGGACACATCAATTCAGCAATCAAACCTTCCATTTAGACAGGCTTCTCCTCTAGATACAGAAGGCAGCCCTCTCATTCTGTTTATTCTCCCATATCTTTAACTGAATTCCTTGCCATTTCATGGGCATTACTGTAGATTTGTTTTACATGATCAGGAAACAATTTTTTAAATGTGAGTTATGCATTAAATATCACATATATTCAGCAGGGAAGGAAAAACATTTCTGGAGTACAGTGATTTTACAGACTCTGGTTTCTAATAAATTTTCACAGCTACCCTAAACTGAATTAGCAAGTTCCAGTTTATTGTCAAGCTTGTGCACAACATCCCTCAGTGACATGTCAAATCCTCACCAAGGCAGCTGAACTCCTAAAGCTGTCCTCATTGGCAGGAAACTTGTCAGATTAAATTGCCACCTCTTGTCAGGTAAAGATGTATGATCAGATATCCCCCTGCTGCTGATGACACAAACAGTCCTTTCACTTTTGAGTATTATGAATCTCCAGTGTTTCTTACTAAGAGCAGAGATGTATCTCGTGGTGAGAGGAAATATTCCTTGCTGACCACTTTCAGCACGGTTTATTATAAATATAGACACAGGAACACAAAACTCCTAATTTTTTTAAATTGTTTTCCTCAGTTTTCAGTTTTTTTCCAGGGTATTTGTTTATCTGTCTAGAGAATTAAAAATTAAAAGCATTTTCATTGTCTCTTGTGTCTTAAGTACTGTTTCCATAGAGCTGTCCAGATGCAGATTTGCTATTTCCAAAAGCCTGAGCAGGGAAGCTGGACCCTTCCAGCCTTACCCTTTCTGTGCATTCCTGCCCTCTCCACTACACCCTAGAAGCAGGATTTTGCTAGAAAGAATTACCTGTTACTTTTGGGGGTCCTTGATTATACCCAAGTTCTGAGGAACAGAATAGGGAAGAGCCATGCACCCGAGGCTTTTTTGGTATTTACACTGAATTATTACATTTATCAGCATTTTTCAAATAATTACAATTCCAAATCCTTCTGCTATCTTATTCAAAACATCATCACAGAACACTGCCACATGGGGTATTCTAAACAACTTCTCTAAACTTGGAGGAAAAATAAAACCAACTAAACCCAAACAAAGTATTTCTGACATACCTGCACAAAAAAGTTTTGCTAGACTCCTTTATAAGCTGTATTTAAGTTTAAACAAGTTTAGCATTTCCACTTCTCACCCTCCAAGCTCCCTCTTCTTTAGATCTGCAAAATAAGTTTCAAAAGTTTGGTTTTTTTCTTGAAAGAAGAAAGCAATAGCTCTACTAGGGAAAGAAATCATTCTTTTCCTCAATTTACAGTTTTCCAGTATTAACTGGAAGTTCCAGGCAATGAAACTTAGGGCTTTTTAGGACAGAGACACAAACTTAATTTTCCAAACTATAACAGTGTAGCTCAACAGAAGCTGGCACAAAAGTTTGATTCAACAGTTGAAACCTGAAATTCCTAATAGCAGGCAGAAACTTTTCCTAAGTCCTCTGAAGCACTAGTGCTGATTAGTGCTGTATTTCCTCACCTGCTTGCAGGAACACAGATTGCTTACTCTGTTCTCATCACAAACTGAAATGGCTCCAAGCAGTGCCTGGGAGCATAATTAAAAAAAGTTGTGCCCCAGAGAAAGCTGCAGAGAAGCCTGAGCTAACTGAGAAATGCACTCACAGCTTTTCCAGCTGACAGCCAGAGAGGAGCTGCACTCCAAGTTCAATAGACATCAGATACAAGGCAATGCTGGGAATTTTATGGCATTCTACTAAATTTTGCAAATTTCCCAAAGACAGCTGAATGGGAAGTTCAAACTACCAAAAATCAACACAAAATAGGTAAGAATCTAAAAATGGTAAGAGTAGATATCAAGCAGTTTTTAGAAATGGCAGAATTGGTGAATAATTCAAACTTCACTGAAAGCTTAAACGATGATAAAATGTTCAAAAAAGGATGGTTTTTTACCCCCTTTTATGTCTTACATAAAATGGACTCTTTCCACTAACCTTTCCTATGAACCTAGACCCCAATTTAGATAATTCCATTATCTTCAAAGAAGAAAGATATATTAGGAAAATGAAGCTATAGACTAATGGTACCTTATTAAAATCCTATTTACATAGAATTAACATAAATACAAGTTGGTAAACCATATGCTATCACATCTGTTCCTCTGCGTATTAATAACAAGACTGTCCCCTATAGGGCTCTCAAATTAATATGCATTAGAATATATTACAAAGTATTTTGATTCTCTTGACAATAAAATTTGCAGCTAGATTATTTGTAGGCTTCTAGCTTGGAATTATTGCTGTTGCACTATACATCAGCTGTTTCTTCTAGTGTATTAAAGTACAACACCTGTCTCTTCTGGTATTAAGACTTTATGGAATTGTGTCAATTTTCAAATGCTCGGCTCCTTACAATTCAAGTATTTTCAGTTTGAATGTGTCAGAAGATTTCAGTCCTTTACCAACTACGCCATCATTTAAGAACTTTGTTTTCCAGCTTCCAGGACATTTAATATATGTGAAACACCAGCAGTGTTTACTGATTAGGCTAGGAAAAAACAATCACATAAAAGAAAAAAAAAAAAAGCTTTAAATACAAAACTTAATAGATAAAAATTCCATTTGGGCCACCAAACATTCTATAAATGTATGTTTGGTTTTCCAATGAAACTAACAGATGCCTCCCGGCAATGAAAAAAGCAGGTGCCTGTATTAATGCCTCAGTGCCTCAAGACTGATGGCATGATGGGGAAAGGATTTCAGATGTGTATTAATAATAGTCTTGATGTAATACTGAGAAGTATGCCCAAATTTTCAAAAACTATAGAGGAAATACACTGAATAGAAAATCTTATTGGAAGGTTGTTCTTACTGTTCAGGTTTACTTTCACAGTTCTGGAGCCCGACACGTTATGTTTGAATTTTCAGGTGCTGCTAACAGAGGGAAATATCCAGTATGGCATTCTCTATCCACAGGAACAGGAGACACATTAATGAGACCATCTTTCCTCCTGGTGCAGTTTTCCCTGCAGTTGTGCCCTGTGCAGGCTGTGCTCAGGAGCCAAGGGACACCAAGGCCAGGCTGCTCTGCTCCAGCACCGCCACAGGAGCCCTGCAGCTGCTCAGGAGTCACACAAAGCTCACACAGATCGTGCCAGTCCAGGTGTCAGGTGTGGACTGCACCTCTTCTGGGGTCAGAGCAGATTTAGAGTGGGAAAAAGAAAGAGAAAACTGAGCAGTCCTCAGCTTATTCCCCACTGGGTCTCCTTCTCCAAGATGGAATCCGCGTTGCTTTTGTTTTCATGGTGAAACAATCTTCTGCCTGGCACTCCAGTGAAAGATGCAGTGGTGCTCTGCAGGAGACAGGGTGGGCTGGGGCATCTCCTGCAATGAAAAGCAGCCTTGAGAATAACAGATCAGCAGCAATATTCACTGCTTTAGGTAACAGAGCAGGAATCACAATATTCAAAAAACAATCAGTTGTGCAATAGATGGATGGGAGCCATGCAGACAGGATTATAGTTGGTTTTTAGTTTTGGCCTGCAACTATCAAATTTTTCTGCTTCATTGTATACATTGTGCAAGGCTGCATTATGGATCAGATTGCTGCATGAGGTGTTACAGAAATATGTAACACTTTATGTTACATATTCTGTATCACATGCAGAATATCACTGTATCATCCCATACTCTGTATCATCATGCCTGCAAAATTTCCTTCCCTTTTGCATATTCATTAATTGCTTGAGTTGTCCTTAAGTTCTGAAGTGTTTCTTTAATTTCCAGCCTAGACACAAATATAATGATTTTTCCAGCCAGAGACAAATAGATTGGATCAAGAATAATCCTACTGAGCTTTGAGTTCCTAAGCAGTGATCACAGAGGGTCTCTCAGTTATAGAACAGTGACCCTTTTGAACAGTATTCACATATAATTAATATAAGCATGTCTTAATAAACCATATGCTCACTCAGCTGCTCTTTGCTGTATTAATAACAAGGCTGTCCCCTAAGGGACTCCAAAATGAATGTATATTAGACATATGTATCCTAATAACCAGAAGGTATCACAGTTGTACTTGTCTTACTTTAGATAAGTATTTAATACAGCATTATTTTAATGACTTTAAGAAAACATATGTCCCTGTCAGCTCAAAAATGCAGTTTATGAGGCTCAGGCTGAATATTGGGATAAAAAATCCTCACAAATGCCATTCCTTCCCATTTTACATTAATAACTAATGGGATTGATAATCATGTGTATCTAATAATCTAATACATTTTAAAAGAAAAGGAAAAGTGACTAAAAGTCAAAGTGCAACATAAAAAACCTCTGAAAATATATAATTTCAGGTCTCATTTGCTGTTGCTCATTACCTTATGACACAGACTACAACAGACTATTGCTCTTCATAGTATTAAAGTAGGCAAACCCATTTAAATAAAATAATCACCATTATCCCACACAAGAGTTCAGCTTGGAATGGTCTGAAATTTCCAACCACATTTTTTTTCTCATCTGATTTATCACATAGAATTTATTTTATGATATCCTAGCTCCCCCACACTTTTGAAAGCAAGAGTGGCAAAATGAAATTCTAATCAAAATCCTAGAGAGAGGGCATCTCTGAGTAAAAACAAGAGACACATATTAACTGGAATAAGGATTCCTGCCTATGTCTCTCACTTCCAAAGGAAAGCCTGATATCACTGATGTTTTGTCTTTTCTAGGATGGTTCTCATAGTAAGCTTTGACAGAGAACAGACTGATCCTGCTGTGATTTATTAAGATGTGAATGTGTCTTTGTGTGATGGCAAAGAGCGCAGTGGCAAAGGAGGGCCAGGGAGATGCTCAGAGGGCTGGAGCACCTCTCCAATGGAGCCAGGCTGAGAGAGCTGGGGCTGCTCTGCCCGGAGAAGAGAAGGCTCTGGGGAGACCTCAGAGCCCCTTCCAGAGCCTGAAGAGGCTCCAAGAGAGCTGGGGAGGGACTTTGGACAAGGACCTGGAGTGACAGGATGAGGGGAATGGCTTCCCACTGACAGAGGGCAGGGTTAGACGGGATATGGGGAAAATATTCTTTACTGCTGGGAGGTTAGTGAGACACTGGCACTGCCTGAGGCACTGCAGGCTGCTCAGAGAATTGTGGATTCCCTGTCCCTGGAAGTGTCCAAGGCCAGGGTCGCTCTGTGGGTTTTGTTATGGTTGGATGAATAATTAATGAATAACTTTTTCTTGCACTGTTTCCCATGGATGCCTTTTTTCACCTCCTATGTGCACTTTCATCCTGTGCCAGTTTTAAGTACAGATAGAAGAAGGGGATTTTTTTGTGCTTTTTTTTTGTGGTGTTTTTTTTTTTGGGGGGGGGGGTTTGCTGGAGAGAGGGGCTTTTCTGCTGTGTACAATGACCATAGGTACCCTAAGCAATGGGGAAAGCGTAAGAGTGTTGGAGGCACCCCAAATAATACACTCATGTTGGATGAAATTAGCAATTATCATTCTACCACTTCTACAGCTCTGCATAATAGCTACAGCTCACAGAAGAGCTCAAAGTTACAGCTCCAGTTTTCTGAGCAGATGTGATCCCCACCTCACAAGATCCTCAGGTAGTTAACAATACACTTGTCATTTTGAATTGGATAAAAAGCAGCTGTTCTTTAAGCTTTCATTTCAAAGGAAATACATCTTGTTCTGCAACAAATGGCAATTAGCTGTCAAAAGGGGAATATTGAGAGCAGCTCTCCAGATAAAATGCTTTTGTTTATCATTAATTTATAACAATGCATCAAAAACTTGAGGAGTACAGGCAAGAGTCGTAGAATAATGAAGGCTGAATATTTTGATCAAAACAACTCCAGCAGGTTCAACATCTCCACTGGGCTAAGTTAGCTGAATTGAAATGTCTGGTCTCAATTGCTTGTTGCCGTGTTGTGCTTTCACCAGCTGACACGAGGAAACTTCTTTTCCTGACAAAAGACAAAACATTTCTGCCAGCTGAGGTGACATTGTGTTCATTCAATAATGATACAAGGCCCTGAGGTTCTTCAGCAAGAAAGATAACAGAGAGAATCCTCATTAACTAACTGCAGAAGAATGAAGGTCAACCCACAGAGAGAATTTCATGCTTACATGTCAGTTAGAACATTTGTTCTTCATTAATTCTTTAAACCCAAGCTGGGATATCATCTAGCAGCATTTTAATGTCCTGCACTCCATCAGAAATAACTCTTAGGATGTGGGTTTCTTTGCACTGAGCTTTAGAGTTTTTTTTTAGAAGCCATTGACTTCACAACATTGGACACTAATAATGTTTTGGGATTATTACAAGACTGAATGTAATATAGGAAATAACATTTTGGGTATTTCAAGATGAAATAAATGAGGATTGACATAATATATTCCAATAAATTCACTACATGTACATTTAAAAATACCATCATTATTTTTATATTTGTGCACTACTTTGTTACTGCTGTATTTTGAAGTATTTTCTGGTGAATCAAAATATCTTATTTCTGTCAAGAATATACTCCCCATAGAGTGGTAGAATTATATGAAGATACTGTATTTTAAAATATGCAGATGCAACTATAAATATTTAGGTCTATTTACATCTGGGGACTTTTGGGCTTGTTCTGTGTAATTAACAACTAAAAGGATGACAGAAACAACTTTTTCTTAGACTTTACAAAAAAAAAAAAATCCATGTGTCATGTTGTGAAATAGTTCCACATTTTTCCCTCCCTGTGATGGCCAAAAAAAATTTCCCAATCCAACAGTCTTCTGGTTCTGCATGTTTATTGCTCTTAAGTGCAGATCAGTTCTCATAGAACTAAGAAAACATAAAACACATTGTATATGTGTGTGTGTGTGTAAATCTCTCTCTCTCTATATATATATGTATCCATATCTATATGTTTAATCGATATCCTTTTGAAGATTTAGTTCTTCTTATGATTAGAGATTGAGGACATGCTGCATACAATAGAATGGTAAATGTGGAACCTGGGAAGATTTCCTGCAGGGCATGAGCACAAGCAGGGACCCTTATCTGGTCCTGCTCAAACTGCCAGAAGGTTCCACAGACCCAGCAGCCCTGCCAGGCCCTTGTGCCAGAGCAGGACTGAGGGGCAGCAGCTGAGGAATTCCCATATTTCCTACCATCAGTCCTGGGAACCTCCATGTACAAGACAGTAACATTCTATATATTTGCAGTTCTTCGGAATTTTTACCTCTCTCTATGCCATATGACTATTGTGCTCTCAGGTTTATTTTAACTGACATGCTGCAATTAGAAATATCAGAGACATCAGAGAGAATTTGGGAGAGGAAATGGCCAGAGTTACTGCTTCAAATGGAGAGGCTTATCCTTGTATCAAGTTTGTTCTATAGCAGTTTCTTGTAACCCCAAATGGTTTGTCCTCAGTGTCTCATATTATTCATTTTATTGGTCTTCTCTGGATTCTTGTCAGAAAAAGAAAAATATGATGAAGAGGTGACTGACAAGCAAGAATATTTTAACTGAGTGTCCTTTTACTGTTTCTTCCAAAGCCTTGGTGAGTTATCCTAAGTCTCCCTTTTAGCAAATGCCAATCTGATAGCAATATATTGTTTTGTGAACATGTGCAAATAGAGAATTATATTTATATAATAAATATATTCTTTTATAACTGTGCATTATTTCAGGAACACTGTGCACTCTTCTCTCTTTTCAGACTTTTGTTGATTTGTTTCAGGTTTAATCTTCAGGTGCCATTAGATTCCTAGATCAGCACAGAGCCCCAGTGCTCTCTGAAGGCAGCCTGTGTCAGGGGAATCTGACTGATCAGCATGCTGTCTAACCTAACCCTGAGATAAAAACATACAATTCTTTGCTTACATTTTCAAATGAGAACCTGGTGATAGGAAACGTTGTAATAGAAAAGCAGAAAAATAAAACTCTAAAATACCAGAACACTAAGGCACCTGAAACAAAACAGCCTCCAATTTAATTCACCCCTGTAGCTGCAATCCAAGGGAATAGTGAAGCAAAGTGTCTGTTTGTGTCCTGGATCATGAAGCAGCTGCAGCCCTGAGTGGGTTTCTCTTGCTGCCGTTTAAACTGTTTCCATCCAACCTTGTCCACTACAAAATCCTCGGTTCAACACCCTTGTTTCTGCTGCCAGGCTGAGCTGCAAACATGACTTTTTCCACCCTCCCCTGCACCTGCAGAGCTCTGATGTCTGTTCCTCACTCACTCAGCCCAGCAGACAACTGCTCTTCTCTTCCACATCTCCCTTTTATTAGCAAGGCAGCAAATTATAAACTATTCTCTTCCCAAACTTGTCCTGGTTGGCTTGAAAGGAGATCCCAGAGCCAGCCTGCCACATCTACTGCAAACCAAGGCACCTGACACACTCAGGAAGAACAGCAGTATGAGCTGTGTGCTCCATTTCCTAAACATCAGCTGCTCCATCAGTTCTACCTCAGCCTTCTCCTCTGCTGCTGCCTGGTCCCTCCTGGCTGGGCTAGCCTTGCTCCTGGCAGGTGTCAGTTCAGACTTAATGGCCACAGCTCAGATTTAATGGCCCTTACAGACCCTGACAGAGAGATACCTGCCATTCCATCCCACTCTACTGGGGTATGCCAAGCAAATCAAGAAGCAGAAGTGATAGAATAAATTTACTGCTACACTTGGGTAGTGTGTCCATCTTAGCTGGATTTACACATTCCTCAAACCTCTGTCATAATAAAACTGACATAAACAAAAGCTCGTCACATTTGTACTAATTTACAAAAAGAGAACTGTAACAGTGCTCATAATTTTAAAAAAATAGCCAGTTCAGCTTCAGCTTTTTGGGTTTTTTTTGGTTTTTTTTTTAATTCCAGTCTAATGTTGATCAACAAAATGACTTTACAAAGGGGAAGTTCCTTACCTAATAGCCAGATGAAAGACAGACAGTTCTCTGCAACACAGATCCAGAAGCTTCTTTAATTTCTTCTCTTGTGCTTGCACGCTTTAGAGTACAGGATTTGGTTTCCCCTCTTCTCTGCTGAACAATTACTAAGTAACATTTGGTCTACTTAGCAAATGGTGCAATTTCCTCTTTCATTTTCATTCATTGATTTATTTTATAATGAAGAGAGAGCTCTCCTAGTGAACGAGCAATTACCCAGCACCTTCCTCTGGGATCTCTCTGGGAGTGAGGAGCAGAGGCACTCAAACATGATTCCAATCACCTTTGCCATCATCCAGGGGCAGAGTCCATCTGAAGAGCTGCTGACAAACCCAGAGGCCTTGCAGGCACTCACATGAGTTAAGTGTGTTAATGGTTTCCTAATCAAAACAAAAGCCACAAAGTTCCTATCAAACACACCCAGTAATTACTGACAGACTATAAATGTGGGGGGGAAGTTCATAGTCCATCCCTTAAAGTTTATCAAAAATAACATTTTCAAAAGTTACCTGAGTGTCCTGAAATTTTCATAACAGACCTTCTGAACTGAACTATGAAAATGTCAAATTTTAAGGTATCTTGGACTAGTTTTCCACCAATATCAGCTGAAATTATTTGGTTTAGATAACCTTGTCGGAATTTAAATGAAAGCAAGAAAAGTGAGATATATTTTTATTATTTGGGGAATACTGAAATATATCACATTACAAAAGCAAGTTCAAAGATGTAAAATAATACAAATTCCGTTTTAGGAGGATATACAGGTTAACCCTGAACCAATAATTTTCTGAATTCTATCCTACTATTTTAAATTCACAAACCTTTCAGTAGTGGAAAATTATTCCTTTTCTTCTCCAGTAAAAGTGTTAGTCAAAACAGCATTCTTTCATTATTTTTTTTAGATAACAATTGATGTCAACTAGATAAAACATGATCCAAAAAGTCTTCTTAAAATATCACAGCATTTAATGTTACATTGCTGGATGGGGCTGTGCACTTCATGGAGGTTACATACTGCATTAAGAAAAGTGAATATTTATTCAACATACCAAATCAAGTTCTTGATTATTTTGCCCTTTTGAGAAAACTATAAAAAGGAGATTTGAAATCCTGTCATCCAAATCTGCCCCAGTTTACAACTTCCTGTTAGTGGCTGAAGAAGATATGAGTATCAGTTCTACTCCACATACATTTAAATAGATTGGAGAAATACATTTGAAACCTTAGAAAATCTTAATCAACACAAGACTCTTTATACAAGTACTGCTATCATGTGTTATTGGGTAAACAGATTTTTTTCTCTTCCATCAATCTAAGTCTATTTATTTAGAAATTACTGGGTTATTAGAACTGCTATCTTGTCTCTTGCATTTAATTTTCAATCTGCATTACATTTAGATATCCAAGTGACAGAGAAAGAGGCGGATGGTTCCATTTCTGTAGCTTCCAGTTCTGTAAAATGAATCTCAGTGTGAAAAATTAAGATTAATGGGCTTCATAATCATTTTGTTCTGCTGAAGCCAATTTGAATAAAAGGGAAAAAGAGTTTATATATGAAAATATCTTTGATATCTTCGGATAAAAATAAGCATTGTACGTGAGTTTGAGCTCGTGCACAAATTGCCATTTTATTTTCTCCCCTACCTGTGTGAAGCCCCATTAGCATTTGCACAATGGCTTTCAGGATGTTCTCTTTCAAACTGTTCTCTAAAGGATGTGCAGGAAATGGCCTGGGAGAACATGAAGAGTGGAGCAGCTGACTGCCACTCTGGGTATGTGATTTTAGGATTCCACGGACATGCAGATCTTTCCGCAGATAATTTACCTTCTTTCATTAACTGAAAGGTAGAATGGTTCAGCTTGAGATGGATGCAGCAATTCTGACCCCCAGCTGCCTACCTGGCCCTCTCTGAGGCACCTCCTGTGGGTGTTTTGTAGTTATTTAAGGGTGCCACGTGTCAAGAGTTTTGCCTTTGGAACAATTTAAGAACATAGAGATGCTGTGAGGCCAGTGCAGGAACAGCTGAGAGCTCCCTGCACTGGAGAAGGAAGGTCTGAGAGAGGGGTGGTGAGACCATGCCCCAGAAATAAACCATCCCCATTACCTGCCAGAGGCATGGAACTGCTGGCAAAGATCATGGGCAAAATTTTGGGATAATGGGCCTTTTCTTTCTTCTGAGATAAAAAAACCCCACACTTTATTCTGTAACATAGATATGACATTTGATCAAATCTAATCCAAATTAAAACTGTTCCAATATCAGTTGTATAACACTTAATGTATAATCCTTTCTGATTTTAAATGGCTAAAACCAGAATTAAATTAGTTAAGCTAAAGAGTATTTAATTCCTCACTGGCTGACAATTATTGCACCAGAATTTTGGTTTTTACTCCTTAACTGTTGAGTCTCTAAACCCAGTCTTATTTCACAGGAGAACAGGCACGTTTTAAATTCTTCAGTACAGGAGAAAGAAGAAAGCAGGTGACACACAATAAAGATTTCATACCTATTCAGCTTCCTGTAGCATCTCCAGACCAATGATCTTAAATCAACAGAGTGATTGCTTGAGAACAGCCCTATGCCACAAGTCTGAGTCCAGCATTGATCCACTTTCTCACTGTTAGAAAGTCAATATCTTTCATCCACCACCTTTGGCTTTATTTCTAACTTTGCCACTGTATCTGCTGCCATGCTGTTCTGGTAGGTTGAGCACTACCCTGGGCAATCAACCAGGGAACTCAGCACATTACAAATGGATGTGCTATGACAGTACATTAGCTAGGAAATGCTGCAGCATCACCTCTTCCCTGAAACCTCACAAATTCCTCTTTCCCTTCTAGCAAAATGCTACTGAGCCCATAATGGGGAATAAGTAGAATTTAGATTTTTGGAACTGCTGGCTGAGCAGCAGCCCATGAGAATGATAAACATTTTACTATTTCCAGCATCTGGCACTTGTAAAACTTTTGGGTTTAATTCCTGTTTTGTGATTTGACATCACCTTAGAAAACTTGCTCTAATCAGGTGTTCCATTTTAAAATAGAAGCAGAGTGAATACATCCAGGTTTTGGATGTAGCAGAGGTGCTGTGATGTCCTGACTTGGACATGGCCTCTTGCCAAGCCCAGCTTTGGCTGCATTACCTTTGCAATCATTTAGTCCTTCATGTCAGCAGGGTGATAGCACAAAATGAGCACTTCCAAATGCACAAATACTCATCAACAGCAGCAGAAAGAACTGACCTAAGGCACCGTGCTTTGCAGATAAGGAGTCCCATTGGCTGTATGTCCATTACATATTTGGACAAATAACCCACTTCTTTACCATACCAGGTCTGTCTCTGTATAACAGAGGAAGTAACTTTTTTTATTTTCTTTGCCCATTTAGCTTTTAATTCTTTTTTAAAGTGAGGGTCCTCACTATGAATGTGCAGAGGTGCTTTTTAGAAGCTACTACAACACAAATTAAACAACAACATTGACCAGACCGTCCTAAAATAATTCCAATAAAGGCTGGGCAGATACACCAGGAGGCCCTCAAGTCCATTTTCCCCTGAAAGAAAAACTCAGATAGTTCTGATGTGTTTCTTCTTTGTACAAATGCAAAGCTTTGCCAGTAAATCAGGAATTACTCATTCACTGTGTCTGTGTAAGCCTCAGTGCAATATACTGCATGCCAAAATATTCATATTTACCTATAACACAGTAAGTACATATATGTAGCTCCTAACTACATGCAAAAAATTAAATTAAATTTTAAAAAACCCCTCCCCCAAAATTTAATTGAAGACTGTACAAGGCCTTACAAAATCAAGAGTTGAGCAATGGCCCCTTAACAGCAGAGATAAATTATGGAAGCCTTTGGCCTCACAAACCATGACTATGATATCTGATAGAACTCCACCCAATGGATTATGAACTCCTCAGGAAAAAAAGAAAAAAAAAAACTCACATAAACTTAAAGAAATATCAATAATAATGAAAAATGATCAAAACAAACTAAGACACCATCTAGTATAACTCAGATGCAGAATTATATTCTCACAGAGATATTTTTTAAGTTTTCCGGGAGGCATCAGTGAATCAATAAAGAGGAGAATTAATCCCTAAAACACTGGCAAATGTGGAGCTCAGGCTTTCATTTGTCTTGCACTCGTGGTGCTGCACAGGTATATCAGGGAGCTGACAGCCCTGCGTGGTGTTGCTGCTGCACCATCTGTGCAGCAAATGCACACCTGAGCTCCAGGGAAATGCTGCAGGAGTGCAGCAGAATTTCTAACTTAGGGCTTCTTTTAAAATATTTTATGGAAACTCACTGCTGACCCAACATTAAAGCATTGCTAATTATTGAACAGTAACAGTAAAGTAGTTTCTCTGTAAATAAGACTGGCTTTCTGAATACATACGATGCAAAACCCTTCCTTGGAGAGGATGATGAGGGCTTTGGCACTCACATAATGAGACCCAAAATTAATCTGTCATGTTCTTATATAGATGGTGTATTGAGTTTATTTATTTTCACAGTACACTCATCTTGGAAAGAAAATACACTTCAAAGTAGAAAAATAGCCTTGTAATACTCAGCAAGAGATTTTTTTTTAATATCAGACACAGATGAGGAAGATATTCAGACTAAACAGGAAAAACCAAAGCCCTGAACATACAAGCTGATAGAGTGTCCTTCACAGAACATAATATTTAAACAAAGTATCAAAGCATTTAGTCTTGACAAACACACTCTCTGTTGTGTAAATCAAAAATAAAAGTTGGTCTGACTGAAGCATTGGCCAATTAAGTATAATTTACTTAATTAGTATCAAGAGATTCCCTCAACATTTGTATTCTATGTGTTTTTCTTTGAAATCTTCTGTATCTGTAGCCTTGCTAAATTCCTTACAATTCCTTTGCTGGTTCCATAGGTAGCAATTAGAATTCAGTTGTTCTCTCATTTTTAAATACAAATAAGTTTCTTACATATTTATTTCATAAATAAAAGCCACCTGTTTCTAACCACCCTTCCAGTACCACAAAGACAGATTCGTATCCCATTCACATTTTAATTGAATCATTATTATAGCAAATCAGATTTTTTTATCTTTTGCACAGTGCTCTATCCCCTGTGAAGCTCAAGATTAAGAAAAGATGACAAACATGACCTTCTTTTGGCCCTCCCATGATCAAAAATACATGATTGGCAGCTAGAACTTCTTAGGAACAACAAATAAAAGCAACAGCAAGAAGGACCCTGAAGTGCTGAGGGTTTCCAGCTGCAATTCCTCTGGAGACGGCCACACCTGCCTGGCTGTAACAGCACAGAGGGAGGAAAGAAGAGATTGGAATTATCAGCTTGTTGTGATGGCAGTGCTCAGTTTCAGGAGGTAGTTCCACTCAGATTGCAAAGCTGACATGTATTGGTATTTTCAGACTCAATTGTTATTGGAATAAAAATGGTTCTACCATGAAAATAAGCTGCCTAATATACACTCAATTTAAATAATAAATGGAAAAACAGTCAGAAAATAATAATGGGGTCCCCTGATAGTTCTCAGTCAATATATAGCCATTAAAAAAAAAAGAAAACAAAAAAACTGTAACACAATTATTCTTGTGCATGACTCCAAATAATGCTCTAAGTCAATCAGGAACCCACAAGTTTTCCTTTCTTCTTTCCTTAGAACACTCCTTCAAATGATTTCCACTCTGAGGATTTAATTCTTTTTTTTGTCCATTACCATCAGAGTTTACATTAACTCAATCTACCTCCTACCTACAAAAAGCTAATTACTGATCTCAGTTAGGCCCATAAACAGTACTTTTACATTAACCAAGGGTCATTAAATACCAGGGGAAAACACTTTCTCTTCCAGAGGGCTGGAGGGTTGTCTCTATGCAACATGCTCAGCATTTGTTCACCTGCAAAGAACAATTCCAATTACCATGCTTTATGGTAAGAAAATATATACAACTTCTTACTCATGCATCTGTTGGCAGCTGTAGGAGTTATTACTGATCCATGCACCACATTAACTCATTTACTCTAGGATAACTCCTTGTAACTCCCTGGGTTTCATTGCTTTACATATTTACCTTCTATGTGTTCTCAGAAGACTCTGGTATGATTTTACTAAAGTAACTATATACTTAAAATTTTCCCTCTTTTAAAGGCATAGAGCTGAGTACCCAACATGAAAGCATGCTAATAGTTAGTAAAAATACTTTGCACAGCATGAATAAAGCTTCATCCTTAACATGAAAAAAACCCAAAAACAACCTAATCCTGTACTTGTGATTGGAAACTCTATGACATCTGTTATGAACTCAAGATCTATTGACTTGCAGTCATAAGGGAAGAGCATGTCACTGACATCTGATTTTTGCCCTCCTGAAAGGTATACAATGGAAATCAGTGTTATTATTAAAGAAAATTGGGGGTTTTCCTCCTACTGTGTAATTGGTCAAGTACCTTAGTGCAAAATCTTATGCCTGATCTGAATGAATTGCTAAAGAGATGGGAAAAAGTGACCCTCATGCAGAGTAATCTGAGGTCTCTGAATGAGAAAACAGGGAACCATCACATTAATTTCTGAGATTATAAATACATAAAACTATAGAGGACAGGTCCTTTCATTTGCTCTGGAATATTCCTTCAAGGTGAGAATTTTTCAAGACAATCACTTAATTCTTTTCCTGTGTGTACATCACCTGTTTGTCAGACTAAGAAAAGATGACAAACATGCCTTATTTTTGGCTCCCTCACGATCAAATTGTGATCATGAGTGAGTGCCTTCAGGCTCTAAAGAAGAGATGGATTATCAATAAATTCTTGCTTTCACATGAAACATAAGAGAGTGAATGAGAAGAAGAATGGGTGGAAAATGTGCTGAAAGTGGGCAGAGAACTCAGAAAACCTCACTCCTCCTTGCCAGGGTGGATGCTTGGATTAGGAGGTCTTCATCTCCAGCCTCTTTAAATTAGCAATGAGGAGATGCAGTGTCCTCCAGCAGATAAACCTTGTCCTGCAGCAGATAAACCTTATCCACCCATAGATAAACCTCATCCTCCAGCAGATAAACCTCATTCTTCATCAGTTAAACCTCATCCTCCAGCAGATAAACCTTATCCTCCTACAGATAAACCTTGTCCTCCCACAGATAAACCTCATCCTCCAAAAGATAAACCTCATCCTCCAGCAAATAACCTCATCCTCCAGTGGATCATGTGGGGCAAGATCTCACCAATTCCCAGAGAAGGCTGTAACAGACACCTCTGGCTGCATTGGTCACATGGGGATCTGGTTTCCTATCTTGGTTTTTATCTATTTCACTTATCTCAAACTATCAGAAAACTGTGAAAAGTATGTTATTAGTGTTCACAATTGGAATTGTTGTATACAAAGTCATTACCAAAATTGCTGGACAAAAATCTTCACATAAAAGATTTTTTGGCAAAAAGGCATACTGAGGCATTCCTGGATGCTTCAGAAATTCATTAGATTTTGCCAGATAGGGAGGGAGAAGCCCTGAATTTTCTTTAAAAATACTACTTAAATAAGAGACTTCAAAAGTTTGGTGTTGCTGTATTTTTTTCAAATGTGTTACTTTTAATGTAAGTATTTGCTATATCACTTTTTAATTTGTAACTTTTAAAGTATAAGATGACCAAAATAATAAAAAAAAACCCCAAACAAACAAAAAAACCCAGCATGCAAAAAAGCCCAAAACCCAATAAATTCCAGCATTTTAAATCAATCTGAATATTCTGTTAAACCTAAAGAACCTTTCCAAATTATTTGGTGTGAGACAAGCCAAGAAATCTGTTATTGGTCTCCTTGTAATCAGGAATTTTTCACAATCATAATCACAACGTAATCACTCATATATTTTGGCTTTTTTATCAGAAAACACACTAAGAAAAATTAGATTAGCTCATGATTAATGTGTAAGGTAACAGTACAAAGGCAAAAATATCCAGATTTGAGAATGCCTAGGAATTCTTAAAGCAAGATTGCTACCAAAAATATTCACTATATAATTCACAAATTATTCTTGGGCTGTTTCCCATTTTATGAATGGTCTATTCTTCTGTTTTTATTAATATTGTTGACTAGCTACAACAGGTGACATTTTTATCCCCTTAGGCTGTCCATTATCCAAATGAAGGGCCATCTGGAAAGGGATTCTGTTCACTGAAAAATGTGACAGAGCTGATGGCTTTTTAACTGCAAGTCATCTATGATTGCTGGTAAACACCAAAAATTAGCATTGATCCTCCTCAAATGAAAAAAACAACAACAATAAAGTACTTCAGACAGGCTTATGGAAACACCTTCTAGGCAGATGTGCATGCTAATTAATAATTGTAGATGGCAACCCTTCCTCATTTTTGTAAATTAATGCCAGTTGAATCCTCTAAAACAAATAAACATGACTACAGATGGGGCAGCTACTTGGATATGCCCAGCAGAGCATATGTGGAGTAGGAAATGGGGAGGGACAGAGATCTCTGCCATGCTACAAACAGGCAGGAGACAAGAGCCATTACCAGAACCTGCCACACTCAGAGAATCAGGGCTCTGAGCTTCTGCCCCCAGGCCACGTTCTGGGAGCCCTTCCAGAGGGAAGGTGGAGCTGCTCTGCCCCTGGATTTGAAGGCTGTGCCTGGGAGGGACCAAGGCAGCAGTCACAATATTCAGAGGCAGAACAAGACTGGCACCATTTGGGTGTGACCGCCCTCAAAATTGTGTTTTACACCGACAGTACAAGAGGAATAGAAACAGAAAATTAAAACATATTCCACTCATCTGTCTTCCACATATAGTGTTTTCCTTCTGGGGTGATGAATACATACCTGCAGTGAAGTGTGCTCACCAAATCAACTGGAAACTACTCTTTGGGCTTTGATGGAATGGAACCAGGCTCTCTAACAGTACCAGCAAAAACTGACCAGTCTGACATATCCTGACAAAACTGAACCCACTAGGAACAGAATAAGTGAGAATCAGAAGCATCATAAAACAGTCTCATAATTTTAAATACCCTCTGCACTGAGATGTCATTATAAACATGTTTATTTTATGACAAAACTGTGCCAGAATTACAAAAAAAAAGAACTGGTTCCATATAAATTGGACACAAACTTGTTATCTTTTGAGCCATTGATTAAAAATGTGGATTTGGGGACTTTGTTTCCATCGTCTGAAATCAGAACAGCAACACTCAAGTACCTTTACATTGACACAGAAAATATACATTAAAAATTCTTCAGCATACTTTTGTCATGTCAAAATACATGAAGAGTATAATTACCTTGCCTTGGAAAAGTCATATCCATCAGAGCCTATAATGACAACAGGACTAACAACCCTTGATTTACTTCTGCCTACTCCCTCACACTGGAAACCATCTATAACATCCTCTCTGCATCTGGTGCCACCCTGGTGAGTGCTTGAGGAGCAAGTTTGGGTGACATAAGATTCCCCACTCTTGATCTAGCAGGTGTGTGACTGCAAGGGCTGCGCCATGTTCATATATCAAACTGATTGCAAGGAAAAACCTAAAAGGAAGAAAAATATCTACAGCAATAGTATTGAAGCTTTCCAATGTGCCAACAAATAAAAGCAATAGACTTTGTCACAGCACAAAACACGAAAGAATTTTAAAGTACTGCTCTGCACAACACAGCAAACAGAACAATCAAATTATTGTCTGCTTGTCTAACACGAAGGCAGCATTATCCACAAACATCCTGCAGCTAGGAGATAAGATGCTGGAGAAGTACTGTAAAATGGTTTATAATGCAACTAACAATGATTTGGTAATTTGGACATTTCATATTTAATGAAAAACTATTTACATCCCAATCATCAGACATGCAATGACAAGGCTTGTTTATACTCTGTGTCTCCAACCAATGACTGAATTCTCTCCATTTTTAAATAGCACTCTTTTAACATGAAAGGAGAAAGTTGGATGCTTGGTATTACTTTTAAATTAAACCACACAACTGGTATGAATAAAAGGAAGCCTTCTAAAGCATTCCATAATAACAGGGATAGCAACTGGCTAGCAGAACACTTAACTTGTTTTTTTCCCAGAAGATTTGAAGTGCACTGCAATGTAATGTATTGAAAATTATTTTAGCCCTCCCTGATACCACAAATCACAACCTGTATAAAGCCACATGAGCAATCAAAGATCCATTTGAGCTGTGATTCATATGTGCATGTGCTCAGAGCTGGTTCTGCTCAGTGCTCTATAATCAGGGCTGCAAACATTTTTCATTAGTTTCCCATTTCATTAAAGCTGTGAAAAGAATGAAGAGATGGAATCAAATGCAAAAAGAATGAATTTGGTATATAAGGCCAGTGTGCTTTTTAAGGCAAAATTTTACCTGCTCTCTGTGTGTGTGTACATATATTCATATACAATTTCTGAGCAGACAATATTTCATAAAGTTATCATGGAAGAAGTCACTTATTGCCCTTTCCAGAAAAGGTTTCTTGATCTTCAAATCAAAATGTGCAAACAGAATCCTATGTCTCATATTGAATATACCCTGATAACCAGGATCTTTTTCTCAGAAACTTCCTAGTTTGCAGAACATTGCCTACCAAATAAGTAACTTTTCATTAAGATGGAATGGTTATTGATGCCACTCTTGGTATGTAGGTAGACATAATGTATCTATATATCATTATTACATAAAAGCCATAATTAGACCAAATACCAAGATATAGTAGAGAGAAGTTTAATACTCAATGTCTTTTTTGAACATGAGTGGAAGGCATATCTGGAATTTAGATTGTTAGAATCACTCATAAAATTTCTACCCTACACTGAAGAAGAAAATATACACAATTCACCTCTAGAGAAGGTAGATGAGAAATAAAAGCATGACTAGAATGAGGAGCTGAGCTGGCTCAAATCATTGGCTGGAAGTTCCCTTCTCCAGCTATTTTACTTGTAATATATTTCTGTATAAATATGATCTGTAACACTTATTCAGGATAGAGTTAAGGAACCAGATCTAACACTCAGTCTGGTTTGTCTGAATGATGTGGTCGGCCCCTATCCCTCTAAAGAAATGCCAGGAAATTCCTTCAGTGTCACAGTGGAACAGAAACAGGGACATTCCACTCCATGGCCCAGTGCCACTCCATGAACCAGTGCCACTCCATAGCCCAGTGCCACTCTATGGCCCAGTGCCATTCCAGTGCCACTCCATAGCCCACTGCCACTCCACAGCGCAGAGTCGCTCCACAGCTGAGTGCCACTCCATGGCCCAGTGCCATTCCACAGCCCAGTGCCACGCCATGGCCCAGTGCCACTCCACAGCCCAGTGCCACTCCATGGCCCAGAGCCATTCCACAGCCCTGTGTCACTCTGTGGCCCAGTGCCACTCCACAGCCCAGAGCCACTCACTCCATGGCCCAGTGTCACTCCATGGCCTTGTGTTATTCCATGGCCCAGTGCCACTCCACAGCCCAGGGTCACTCCAATGCCACTCCACAGCCCAGTGCCATTCCATGAACCAGTGCCATTCCACAGCCCAGGGTCACTCCACAGTGCAGTGCCATTCCAGTGCCACTCCGCAGCCCAGTGTCACTCCACAGCCCAGGATCACTCCACAGCGCAGTGCCATTCCAGTGCCACTCTGCAGCCCAGTGTCACTCCACGGCCTTGTGTCATTCCAGAGCCCAATGCCACCCCACAGTCCAGCTGGTTTTGCAGAACAAGCTTTTGTCCCTAGCAAAGCTCCCCATGGCTCTGGCCACATGTAGAGAGCCGTGCAAGACAGAACACTTTAAATGCACCCTACAAACATTTCCTGAGCATCAGGGGCCAAGGGTTATGATGCCACCTACTCTCTTGATTTGCAGTTCTCTAATCACAAGAGAAATTACAGAATTTCAAACATGTTTTTAGTACATGAAGAGGATTTTCATGCTGAATGTGATATATTTATCCCAGCATTACCTTGATGATGGTTATTAGACTACTTTCTATACAGTCACTATGTGTATTTTTTAATGTTCTTTTAAATTCTGTGCAGTTTCTAGATAAAAATTCACAGCATTAACTCTTTGCATAAAGACTGAAAATTTGTTGCAATTTGCAGCTATGATGGTTTGGACTTCTAAGCTATGGAATGCCTGAATATTGTTTAAATGCTTCACTTTGGACAGCTTAGTTAATACTGAATTCCAAAGGAAAAGCCAAACATTGATTATTAAATAAAAAAAATCAAGGTTTGAATTCTGGTTGTGGAGTGACACATTTGTTTAATGGTAAAACTATGACTGACTGAGATATTTTACTTGAATTGGAATTAAAAATTTAATTTATTTCTTGAGTCTTATCTGCATAAAGCAATCAAGACACTATTTTGTACAGCAATTACAGCTGACAGAGGAACAAACAGTTAATGTTTACCATTTTTCTCCTTGCTTCACATTTCTCAGAGGTAAAACTGAAAGGAAATATTATAATAGGGTTTTTTTAAATGGGGTGCAGGGATAGAAAATGGTTAAGAGCTTGGACAATAATTTAGCAATAACTTAGAAATAATTTAGGAATACATTTTGAGAATATTCCCACATATTCCATGAGAAAGCGAATTTGGTAGCAATGTTCATTTAAGAAATTATCCTTTTATAACAAAAAAGCAAGTTAAAATCATTAACTCTTCTACTATAGGACAGGAAGGAAGACACCTGAAGACCTCAGGTGGTCATAAAATCCATCTCCCTTAACAGGGCAGGATAAGCTACACTAAAATGATTTTGACAGCTGTTTCCTTAGTCTGTTTTTGAAAATCTCTGGTGTGTGGAAAAGGCTGCAGCACCCCAGGCTGACAGGTCCAAGTGCCCAACTATTGTTGCAGTGACAACAGTGGTTTTGGTTGCTTCTCTTTCCTGATGTTCAATCTAAAGCTCTCCCACTGAAAAAGAGTCACATTACTTTCTGTCCTATCCCCTATCCTGAGCTGCAATGGACATGGAGAACAATTTATCACCCGCCTATTCTGGATAACATTTATTCCTTTCAGAGACTGGAATCCTCTCTCATGTCAGTTGTATTTTCCCATCTAAACAAGCCCAGCTTTCTCACTCTTTATGGGAGATCATACTTTCTCTGATCATATCTGCTTCCATCCTCTGGGTTGGCTCTGATTACTTTGCCCCCTTCCTCATATGCCTAAAATGTGTGAAACCAGCCACAATGCTACAGCCCTTTTGCCTGCCTTGCAAATCTGCAATGAACAGACAGCAGAAGCCTAAAAACCCCTCAGTCATTATGAAGCTGAGGCACATTTTTAACCCCCGGTGCATGCATGTCCGACTGATACAATTTTCAAACTAGTATGCCAGGTGTTGAGGCATATTAGGAGAAGTACAGCTTGAATCTCTAATAAAAAACAGGGTAAAATGAGCAACAGCTGAGCTGGTCACGACCTCTCCTGTCAAATTCATATTTTCTGAAAAAATCCCTTTGCCCAGGATTTTTCTCCTGGGAAGCTAAGAAGCCTCAGAGAAAAATGAAAACAATATTATCTCATTTGCTTCTCCTCTGTTTTGCTCATGTGGAATGTGTTTGGAGATGGTTTATCCAACAGATGATTGTTTCATTGGACTCTGGTGTGAGTTGTTTTCACTCTTTGGCCAATCAATATCAATCTGTGTCAGGACTCTGGAAGGAGTCACAAGTTTTCATTATTATCTTTTTAGCATTCTGTAAGTATCCTTGCTGTATTCTTTAGTTTAGTACAGTATTCTTTAATATAATATAGTATCATAAAATAATAAATTAGCCTTCTGAGAACATGGACTCAGATTCATCATTCCTTCCTCCCTGCAAATACAATACTCTCTCTGGCAATAAACACAGACACAACCAAAGGAAGAAACAGCTGAACACCAAACCTCTGACACTCTGCTGGGTGAGGGCCAGCTATGACAGAGCTGGTGATGCAACTGCCCCTTCACACTGAAGTGATGAATCCTCCCAGTGATCAGCCCTCAAAGTGATCAGGTTTTGTATTAAGAAAGTTGTCTGAGCAGCTCCATAAAATGTTGAACTGCTTCATGCTGCTCTGAGGGAAACAAACATCATTAGAGGCACATCTCTGTTCTTTGTCATGCTTCTGATTAAAACCCAGAAGAAAGAGATCTTGCCAAGCACTTGGATATGCAGAAGAAAAAAAAATGTAATTGCATTAAAGAAAATATATAAAAGAAAAATGAAATTATTCTTGTTATTGCTTGTACACAGCTCTTCCAGTCTTCATTACTTTAAAATGAAATTTAATGCACAAGTTCTCATCTCTCTCTCTTAGCCATGAAGTTTGCTATTAGTGATTTCCCAGGAGTAGTGGAGTAAACTCTACATTGATCAGTTGTTGATGTATGTATTTTAGGACTCCAGTTACAGAAGTGCACGCCTATGTTAAAGTTGTGTCTGGAAACACAACATTAACAGAGGCAAAAAAGCCTCCTTAATCACCTTACCAAACTGTTCAGCCTAATTTAATTCAGGTATCAGAGAGAGGAGGTTTGTTCTTGGGACAACTTTCCAAAATTGCACAGTTATTAAGGTAACACACAGTTAAGACACAGTTATTAAAATACTGTGATCCTAAAATACCTTTTACTCTGTTTCATAACATTAAATTTAATGTAATTAAATATGCTGGGCAAATTTCACTCTTATTATCCTTTTTAGTCACAGTTTTTGGCAGCTATGGGAAAACATTTTATATATAGTAAAAAAACTCACAAAATTAAAACTCTAACTTGAAAAAATTAAAGAATGCATTGGGAATTAATACAAACCAGAAAGAACTGTTTTTTTGTGTTTTTTTTTTTTTTTTTTTCTGACAAGAACAATGCATAGACTTTCTTTTGCTAGGTCTTTTTTCAAAATAAAGTACCTTCATTAGAGTATGAGAACTCCAGGAACTGACCAGCTATAGCTCATTAGCTATAGCTAATAAGATAGCCAAAATAAACCCTCTTGGTAATTTAAAATGCATTTTCTTTCTTTTTTTTTTTTTAAGCTATTCAGATTATTCAAAAGCCCACAGTTGAAAGTTGTGATGGGTTGTTCGTTGTATTTTTTTTCCTTTGGGGAACAAAAGGCCACAAAAACTCCCAGTGCTGATTACTTCAGAGTACATGATGACCTCTTCATCTTTATTGCAGCTGGCAACACAGGAAAGCAAAGCTTAATTTATTGTAGGATAAGTGGCCTTAGTGAGCCAACAGAAAAAAAGAGGGCATTAAATTGTTCTATCTCCAACTAACTACAAAGGTTAGCACCTCTTATGATTCCTGTGGTATTAACTACAAAATTTATGATGCTTTCAATGAAGCAATCTTGAATTTTTTCACACAATTATAATAATAACTTCTTAAGTTTTGATCTGTTATTGGAAAGAAAGCATTAAACACCTGATATTTCACTGGGATATAAACAGTGGGATGATTTGAAACGGCTCTGGTTTTACTTTCTTCCCATGAGAGAGGAAAGCATGTGCCAAAATTCTTTAACACATCACACACAAAAAAAATCCATAAACAGAGTTGAAGAAGCATTTGGACAATGCTCTGGAGCACAGGGGGTGACTCTTGGGATTAGACTCCATGGCCCTGATGGTTCTCCTCTAATTCAGAATATTCTTCTCTCTCTTCCCTTTGGGTATTTTCTCTGGCAGTGTTTTCCACTCCTCCCCTCCCCTTCACCAAAATATGTAAAATTACTGAGCACCATGACCACTCAATAAACATATGATTAAATGTATCTTAGAATAAAAATTTGAGGGCATTGTGAACAATTACATCCAAATTTAGCCCAAAGCATTCAAGCAAACCTATGAAGGCAAAAACCTCAGTGATATTAGTAGAATGTCTCCTTCTATTAGTAACATTGTCTCACAAAAATGCAGTTTTAAAACTGAGAATCTTGAAGAACACACTCACATCAGCTTCACAGCCAGATGCTGAATTCTGCCTTAAATTTTTTCATGTACAAGGTTTTCCAAACAATAAACTTAAAGTTATTATATTACTTTCCTCAGAATTCTATACAACTGTAGTGTATAAATTATTTGTGCTGTGTATACTATTACTGAAAATAATTTTGTGAATTAACAGTGTACATATAAAATGCAATTCTGTTATTCAGAAATGATGGATACTTTATTCTGTTTTTCTTCCATCTAAATACTTCAAATCATACTAAAGGCTGAGAACTTTTTAGGCATTTTTAATAAGTCAAGAGGTCAAACAGTTAATGGATATGAACATGGAGAAATCTGACAGGGATTAGGGAACTGTACAATGAGGCTGTAAATTCATTGATTATGTTGTGTTTATTCAATCAGCATGCCTCCTAGAGGATGGCCAAATGTTTTCCACTAAAAAGGGAATGATGCAAGGGAGTGAGAGTAGGAACACATGCTGGCTTCCATTCTACCTGACAGGCTAGAGACAAATATTAACTGATCCTAGAAATAATAAAAGACTCTCTATTTTTTCCAATACCATGCAAATTCTAGGCAAAACTGCAAGTCCTCTGACATTCAAACACTTAACTCCATTTTGATTTGGTATCTGTCTGCATCTCATAAATTTTAGTAGTTGTTTCAGCTACTTAAGAAAGTTGAACTTTTAATCTTTTTTAATCCATAGCATTCTGTATTTTTGTGCTGCAGCCATGAGAAGTGCTCTTTTCCCCAGAACGAGTCCCAGGGTGTCTCAACAAAGGCCCAGGGCCTCATCACTCTGTCTTCCATAATGTCCTCAGTGACTGTTCTCACAGATTTAGCTGTTATCTGAGCTGCTACCACCAAGTGAAAAGATGGATGAGCAGCTTCCAGTGCTGCTGCCCCACTCCACAGATCCTGGGGAGCTTTGCTGGAGCAGTCTGGACTCCCTGCACCCCTCCAATGCCATCCCCTCCTGCCCTGGGATGCCAGACATTTTACTGCAGCAAAAAGTGACATCAGAATAATGATCAGATCACATTATCGTGGTTGGGGGAGTTAAAACTTACAGAAATAGTTTACAAAACTCCTCACAAGCTCTTTGCTGTGTCATGAAAGAAACAAGCCTGCTCTCTTCTGGAATCCCAGCAGCACACACAGGGCACGGGGCTGCCAGTGAATGAGGGCTGTTTGTGTGGTTCTTACAAGCACACATCAGACCTGCACAATAATCAAAAGTCAGCCATCCAAACTCGAGCTGAAATGACAGATAGATGGAATATCTGAAAGGACACATGCATTGTATTCAGGCAAGTCTGCCTAACATCTATTCTGACATGACAAAATAGAAAGCTGCAGTCCTGCTCCAGAGGGGTTTGGTGAACAGAACCCTGCACATTTGCTTGCAAATTTGAACCTGACCAACTATAGCCTCTAAGGGGAAATATCATCTTTCCTTTTCCCTTTTATTGGCTTATTTATCCTCTCTCCTCAGCACCATAACTATACATCCCTTCAGAGGGACTGAATAGCTTATTCTGTAAGCCATGTGTTTTGCAGAAGTTCAGTGCAAATGTTATGCTCAGCTTTTCTGATCATTAGAATCAAAGGAGTTTGCTGATAAAAAGGCCATGATGCTTTTGGACATGAGATTATGACTGAAAGATACAGGTTCTCTTATAAAGAGCAACTAGAAGCAGCTACTTTTTATTTTGTAACATATTCCCAAGGCTGATGATTTGAAAAAGCATCATGTTATACAGCTGCACGAGTCATGGTCCAAAGCTCAGTTCCACCACAGGTGGATTGATTCTTCTGTGTGACAAGTGAAACTGATCTCCAGAGACTCACAGCATAACAAACCAGCTCTTTTAATTATACCATCAGCTACTATGACATTCTCAAAACCAAATAATTGCCAAAACAATGGAGATTTCATAGTGTGTCTAGATGTATCTTGAGAACAATCAATTTAAAATTTTTGAATTGCTATTGACACATGATTCAAATTAAAACCACAATGAGCTTATGACATGGGAAATATTATTGATATTATTAGAAATTCAAGAATATTCAAGGAATTCAGCTGTTGACAGTACCACTGATGGTTCCTTTATAGCCAAGAAATAGAGGAGAGGATAAAGAACTGCATGAGATTACAAATGACGGCTCTGTTATCAAGCCTGGTGAAAAGTTTGTGTTAAATTATTTGAATAACCCTACCTTAAAAATGCCCTCAATAACAGACAATTAACCACTGATGATGTCACTTATTCTAATGAAATTCTTGCTCAATACTTTAAAGATATACAAATAGATATATCAAAGAGATTTAGATGTCTAAATGCCTCTAGTGATGTGTGCCATTAGCACCTAATACAGACTCATAGAAACGTGCCTCAGTCAGGCAAACCCACTAGATTCTTAACCTCTGATTTATAACACCCCATTTTAATTTTAAATTAAAAACTCCTCTTTCTTTTTTTTGCTAAGAAGGTTAAGAATGAAGATGAAAAGAAAATGAAGATAGGGCAGTTTATACATACATACTGAAAAGTCAGTTTGCACGTACAAAAAATGCATGCTGATGAAAAATTAATCACACTGTGTTTCTCATTATCCCTGTGAAACAGAAACCCTGTCTTGATAATGTACTGTATAAACCACAGTCAATACAGGAATTTTGAAATTTGCTATTTTCTTTGCTCCATATTATTTTGGATGACATATACCTCGGTTTAAACACTCATCTCCTTATGTGTCCTGCATCATTCTGGTAGCACCCTGAGCAAAGCCTTTTACCTGACAGTATTAACAGAAGCAGGAGTGGGCTGGGAGTTTGGGCTTTGGCATGAAGGATGTGCTCAATTGCTGCAGGACAAAGTACAAACTGCAGCCTGACACAGCCCAATGGGCTAAACGTGTCTCTTAAAACCATTAATACATCCTCCCTTTTGGATTTTTCTAAATTGCTGTACAATACTGCTGGGCTATCCAAAACAATGTTTTAAAAAGCATACTTTGGAGTTTAAAGTAAATAAACAGTGGTATGTAAGCCATGGAACATTTATTTCAGCTGTGGCTTTGGTTTATAATTCTACTTTGATTATTTTTTGGTTGATTGGATTACAGGGAGGGAAAATTGCTTTGCTGCCCTTACAAAGACACACCAGCACTTGAACAAAGACTTCCCTGTCCTTTGAATTCTTTTACAAGTGCCATCAAGTCCAAGTCTGTGCTCATTCAGAAAATGTGCACCATTTCTGCTGCTTGTCAGCTCCTGGACACGCAGCAGTGGGACAGCTGGAGGGGGATTTTGGAACCAACATGAAGAATGGCAGCAGTCAGAGGAGGTGCAAGGGGCTCTGGCTTGCTCTGGGCAGCTGGGAGGTGTTCCTTGCCAGGTGCTGCACCCAGGGCCAGGCACTGCAGCCATTTGCACCTACAGGAGTCTGGCAGGTTTTGTCCAGGTGAGCTACATTCTCTAAAATCAAAGAAACTGAGAGAAGCAGAAAGAAGAATATGTAATATAAGGTTGAAATAAGCCTCAGATGCGTGAGGAAAATGTTTGGGGTATTTTTTGCATAAAAATATTACTGCATACATTATAGAGCTTCCTTGATTCCACTGTGTGTTATCTATAAAATCTAATTAGGTGATGTAGCAGATTTACTTGTTTATTTACACCTCCAGCCATATTAAAACACCCTTTCCCCTGGAACACCTTACAGTATTGCCTGGGCAGCCAGTTGGGAGTTTCCTATTAAGTGATGCTCCTGAAAGCCTGAGGTTCTGATGTCCTACTTCTCAACTGTGCAGAACCCAGGGATAAGACC
Organism: Chlorospingus semifuscus; assembly: GCA_035048045.1. NCBI lineage: Eukaryota > Metazoa > Chordata > Aves > Passeriformes > Passerellidae > Chlorospingus > Chlorospingus semifuscus. Next base: position 5,518,527 of record JAWWMS010000038.1, read on the forward strand.
GTGAGTTCTCAGAATTATTTTAATGCAGATGCCAACTAAGTTTAAAGTGGGATCTTTCTCTCTGCAGTTTCTTGCAAATCATCTGAGATAACTGCACCTGCAGTGCTTGCTTTAGGTGCACTCTCAGGCCTGTGCAGGTGAGTGCACACCTGCAGTGTGTTGCAGTCAGTGGCACTGCCCTGCTCCTGTTCCCTGCTGACTGACAGATGAGTTAATTAATTAATTAATTAATTAATTAATGAGTTTTTCAGAGCAGCAGAAGAGGACAGATCTTAGAACTTCTGGTACCCCAAATGAGTTTAGATTATGGTGCTCAGGAAGCAGTCAGAGATGGGGATGAATTTTTCTAAGACAAATTAAAAGCTCCAGAATTTCAATTCAGCTCTTCTGATACTGAGGCAAGAGTGAAACATCAGCACAGGAAATCTGAGTCTCAGGAATATGTTGCTACATCAGCACAAAACCTGCTAACAGCACCACATCAGGCTAGCCCACTTGTCCCTCCAGTCCCATCTCAGTAAATAGTTTGCTACCTGTTGTCTTGTGTGGGGATGATACCTCTCCACCAATGCCCTGAGCCAATTATGCTATTGTGTAGATAAGAGGAAAATGATCTCCTGACTCCTTTTGGGGTTGGTGAAGGCTCCAAACTATGAAATTTTATTGCTGTTATTTTAGTAAGAACTGCAAGTATCCTGAAATGATCCAGGCTTTTTAAAATTTCAGTCGCAACTTGTCCCCATGGCATCAGTCCAACAGGCTTTAAATAAAACGTACAGAGAAATTTTTCCTCTTAGACTCTTTGTAATAATTTTCCTGCTATTATTTCTAAGGATAACTTGTCCTTGTACTCTAAAAAAGGCAGGCTCATCACGAGGGACCCTAATATTAACAGTGAATTTGAAGTGAGGTATTACCCAAGAGAAACATCCTGTTCCCAGATTTGCCATCTGTTTTGTTTCTACCTGATGCTCAAAGAGAAAGAATCTATTAAGCAGAGCATATATTTAATATTTCCTGTGATATGAGATAGAAGGCTTTACCAAAATGTGTCTTCAAAAGCTGCAACAGAAGACTGGAGCTTGAAGCTTAAAGCAAACAAAGTGTTAATTAACACACTTAATAGAAATGGTAATAAAGGGATAAGACAGAAGGAGAGGAAATGCTGTAGTCCCCACTTAATTCTATGTCACACACTCAGTCTGAGGGATTGAAGGGCACGAGAGAAAGGGAAAAACCTCACACCCCACTGAGCTAGGAGTAAAAAGAAGAAGCTGCCTATAGCAGGCTCTGTGAGCTGGTCTCATATTTAACCTCAGACAGTTTAACAGCCGTGGCTAATGGTCAGAGCAGGGGAGCTGTAACTCAGAGCAGAGCCAGCCAAAGGGGAGGCAGCACGAGGCAATTAGCCAGCCTTGCAATTCAGCTGGGCTTTTACAGCAACCAATACCATTGGTATGGCTCACTATCATCTCAACGCTGCAATTTGTTCTTTAACTTTTGTAACTGTATTCCATTATGTAAATTTCCATTGTAAGTAACTGCATTTGATCATTAGAGCTTGTCCACTGAGCTCATTGCAACAGCAGGAGGAACACAAAGCTCCTCCAAAGAGGCAGATTGGGTCACTGTCCAGCACCAGAACTCCTCAGTACCCAGGCAGGTGATAAGGCTCACCTGGGTGGGAATGAACTCATCCCTTAATGTCAACAAACTACAAAAATTTCCCTAACATAAATTTACCTGAAAAATGAAAACTATCAACAGATATTTAGTATTTCTTAGTGACATGCTTAGTGCTCTCAAATTGCTAATAATTCTGAGGAAGAACTTGAACAAAACCAGTTCTAGACTGAGCATGTTGCTACAGTCTTGTGTGGGAGATTTTCCTTGGGGAAGACTTATTTAGTGAGTTCTTTGGGAGTGAGCTTTGAGCATTCATTTTCTTTTTTTTTTTTTGATAACAAGCAAATAATTTGCACATTTTGCAAGGACTCTACAAACCACTTCATCCTGTTCCTGCACTTCTGCACAGCATTCCTAAGAGAACAGAACAGCACAATTACTTCTGCCTGTGAAAGAGGAAAAATAAGAGTGCAGAGGTTACAGGGGACAAGGGGGCAAAGGTGCCTCTGGGACAGTCATTGTTCCAAGCAGCACAGTCAGCAAGTGCCTGATTTCTGTTTCCAGGAGGGCCTGACTGTGGCTGCTTGGCTTAAGCAAGTGTAAGAGGAACAATCAGTAAAGGGCTTGTACCTGGAATTTCTGCAGAATCAACAAGCTCACAAACTGAGCTCTAAGCAGCATTCGTGTTGCAGCAAATCTCCCGTGGCAAATCACTTCCACAGCACCAGCGTTTTCTTTCTCATTGATTCAGCTGCCTTGTGTTTCAGCACCTCTTTCTGTTATCAGGGCTAGAAATTAAATTAAGGAGAGGAACATCTTTTTTCTCAGCTTTATTTCAGGGCAAAGTGGGTAACCCCAAAAGGGAAAATGCTGTGATTTGTCCTTTTGGAGAGAGATTCCCCCTTGGCTATTCCATGTGTAACTTTTCACACTATGAATAATAGGTGGGACAGAATGACTTTCACAATTTCTTTGAGGTGGGATAGGATGCTCTTACCAACTTGAGCTTGAGTTCACTCATTTGCAGAGCTGAAGAGATTGCCATCTAAGTGGGTAAAAAGGAAAAGAGGAATCAAGAGAATAATCCTTGCTATGACAGCACTGTGCCTGGGAAGCTCACACAGGATTCTGTCCCCAGTTCACCCTTCTCCTTCTCTGACACCAAGGAAAAAAGCAGGAATATGAAATTCAAACATTTTTCTTCTCTCAGATACATAATCTAAATAATTAAGGTACCCAAAGCTCTTGATTCCCCTGTAAAACTGATCCCGTGGTAGTTTCAATAGAGAACTCATGCATCATGATTACTGGAGGAGCTACAGCCATGCATTATTCATGGCCACAAAGTGCACACACCATCTTACTCTCAAATGACCCTCATTATTTGGGACATTCCTCATTTCAGATTCACATTTATCTCTATCCCATACTGAGGTTACCATCTGGTCATTTTTTTCTTTACTGACTCAGCCTCTTACTTTTATGTAAAAGTCATTTAAAGCCAAGCTCCACCTAATTCTTTCAAATAACCTTAATAAATAAAAATAAATATACTGTCTGTGATTACCAAGGAAAGGAAATCAGCAGGCATTTAAAGATCTTACAGTAGTGTAAGAATGAAGCCAAGATTAATACAAACAGTATTTGTTTCTTGAATAAATCTTCACATTAATTTTTGATGCTCATAACAAACTAAGTAAATATGAGATCCCATAACAAGACATATGAAAATATAGATAAATCTATGCCAACTTTAACCTACACAATGATGAGATGATGAACTCATAAACCAATAAAATTATAAAGAAAAATGACATAAAACTAAGCAGATCCAGTTGTTTGAGAGAGCAGAGGAGAACAGATGATACAATATTTATAACTGAAATCCACTGTCAGCAGCAACATGTAGGGAATTACACACAAGGGAGGATCACACCAGAGATTTCTTTTTACTGCTCCAGATAAAATTCTCAGCTTCTCAGCTTATTTTGTCTTTTCCACTCATTTTTTCTCTCACTGCATCCACAGCAGCAGAACTGGGCCAACACTATCAGTTATTATTCACTTGACTGGAGGAGTCTGTTTGCTCACACAGCATTTCTGCCCCTTTTTGGTAATTTTCACTAACTCTTTAGCTATCTTCTAGAAAAGACCAGTAACCCAGGATCATGGAAGACACAAATATTGCTGGTAAAGATGCACAGCTCAGAAAGGCCTTTCTCTCCTTTACAGGAGCTCCTGAGAGCATCCTCAACAAACTGTGGTGTCTGTGCTCAGCACTAGACCACAGAGGTGCATTTCTGCACCTGACTTTCAAGTTTTAGCATACTTGGATCTTGTTTAAAGTGAGACAGAAAGTTGAGTGAATGGCTGAGTCCCACAGCATATTTTATAATGGGTTTAATTAATTTAATCAGGGGGCTGTGGTTGGAAGTGTTAGAATTTTTGTGACACACAGATGCACAGTGTCAGCTTTCAGGATTTCACTGCACCTAAAGAATTCTTTTCTTATTAAAAAATCCAGTGCAAGCATTTGCTTTTCTTAAAATGTTCACACAATGTATCAAAGTGGAAATATTTTAATCACACCTTTAAAAGTATATGAAAGCCTTGTTTTTTTATGCCCCTATTCCACCCCCTCTGCAGCAATATCAGCCCCTTTAAGAGAAGGTGTTTCCTCCCTAGGAGTGGGAGTTCTCTGATACCTTCTCTCATGATCAGTCCTACCTGCCAGGTACTCTGGAAATGTGTGAGGGAGGTGCAGGACTTCACCCTCAATAATCACTATTTTATTTCACCAAAGGAACAACCATTTTCCAGATGAAAACCTGAAAGTGGAGAAAAAAGAGGATCATTAACACTAACAACTAATACTGAGAACTGAGGCGTTATTTAAGTCAACAAATTTGAGGTTTTGCTCTTCCTGAACTCAAGAAATTTTCATGAAAGTATTAAAGGCCAGTTTTCAATGAATTTTAATTAATATTTTTTTAGAAATGTTTCTTTTCAAGGGCTCTGCAAATTATGGCTGGGTTTTTGTACATACTCCATCACTGCCTCCTGCAGCATAATTCATCTTTTATCTCTGCAAAATCATGAATGAGTGTTTTGGTCACCTTGGCCTTGCCTTTGCCCTTCCCATACTCCCCTGTGAGAATCTTCAATGTCCTTCAGCACTCGAAGTTCAAACTCATCTTCTTGTTATAAAGAAGATTATTAAAAGCTTTGGCTGGGATTTCTGCTTTAGATTTCTCAGTTCGATTAATAGAAAATGATCACTCACACTCTCCCTCTCTGGTGATTTGGTTAATTAAATGGTAGAAGCAGCACAAATAATTCCTACACCAGCCTACTTATTGTTTTTAAAATTATGTGAAAATTAGTCCCTTACTAGATGATTAGGGTTTTAGATCTGCTAATGAACAACAATAGTCTACCATTGCCATCTTTTAATTTACTTTTAATCACCAGCTAAGTAACAAAGAAATGTCTTTTAAAATAATTAAGACTACATATCAGGTCTCTGTAGGACGCCAACAATAAAGGGGTTAACGATGCATCCAGTCATCATGGAAACAATCAAAAAATGTCTTGCTTTGAACAATGCAGAACAGCTCTCACTCTCTAAATGCATCTGTGCCAGAAAATTCCCACAGCTTTACAGCATTTTTCATCCTGTAGAGATCACACACACACATGCACAGAGAGCCAAAAAAATAATGATGGAAATCACCTATGTAACAGGGCAAAGATGTAAATTAAGATATCTGTGAAAGGCAGCCACTTTCTCCTGACTCGACAGAACCCTCTCAGCACTATAGCATGACCTCAGCTGTGACAACAAGGCACAACAAAAGATGCCAAACCAAAAACAGCACTTGGAGGCACAGAATGTTTTAGTTTTGTTTTTTTTTTTTTTTCTCCCACAATCTTCCTACACTTGTCTTCTTTAGAAATTTAAAACTGAAAATTTGAAGAACTGAAAAGTAAGTTCCCAAAGCTCTATTCCAAAGATATTTTCTAAAGTGTCTATGACTCATAAGAATAGACCTGGAGATGAGAAATGGTAATAATTTTACTTTGAATCTATTAACTTTTTAGTTACACTATTGTAGATGCATATGATATTTATGCCTGTTGCTATAAAATTAACCCACCATAACTAGGATGGGATCCTTATTGAGGAGAGGCAGGTACTGCTCTTAAAATTACCAAACCATCTGTAGTATTTACAGTAATATTTTACTGAACAGTACATGCAGCAAAAAGTTTATTTTAATTCTTGATTTTAATAAAAATGAATTGTTTTAAAATTTCACTATTATGAAGGATCCAAGATATGCATTGGCACTCCAGAGAGCTCCTGCAACCTAGTGCCAGTGCTGCCTTTTGAAAAGGGGCTTTTCAAGCAGCACAGTTTGGCCCATGGGAGTGCAGTCTGTGGAGCACTGCTACAGGGCCATCTGTGCTCTGGCTGAAAAGACTTTAGTTAATGTGGAAAACAAAAAAATCCCAAAACATTAATTGCTCTCTTCACAGCTTCTATTTTCATTTGGAGAATTGCATGTGAAAATAATATAAAATTGAGAGCTGGCAATGGCCAAATAGGTGCTTAATCCACCTTTATATCAGTGGAAGGAGATTCTCAGCTGGACACTTGGGACAAGAGTGAATGATTGCAGAGAGACTCCTGCCAGCTTCACCTTCCCACCTTCTACAGCACCAGTCCCACACACTCCCTCCTTCTGCCCTTCCTGCCTTTTTTCTCTTCAAAGGTTGGCTCATTTTGCACAAAGTCTAAAATCTTCATGGTAACAGACACCCAGGACTATGTCTGTGTTTGTACTAAGAATTTAGGCTGACTGTCACATGAGGGTCTCAGTGTGGCACAATTCCATGTTGTAACACTCATCTGAATTTTACATTCACTGTGTGCATTGTTTTCTCACTTTCATCCCATTGACTCTAATTAACAATCTTTCAGCCATTTTCAGTAGTCCTCCACATTGTGGGTTTTTTTTCCAGTTCTCTAAAGACTCTAAATAGCCCATGCACAGTGCTGGAGTCAAACTGATGTTAATTTTTAAACAGCTATTTGTAAAGCACCCCAAGTGCAATCTGTAGTGTGTAAGAGAGGACTTCACCTATTTGTCACTTGACATCTCCATGTATCCAAACAAATATTAGAGTAATTTCTCAGCTGCACTGCTTCACAAAACCCCTGCCCACTGACACCAGAACCTTCCAGACTTCTACTGTTTGAGAGTTCTGGTTTTTCTGCCCTGCACTTCACATTTTTCTGTCACTGGTCGTTTCTATTCTGTGAGGCCCAACATGGTCTTACTATTGCTGCCTTATGATGTATCAACCATATAAAATATGTCATTACCTTTTTATGTGTCTTAAAACCTTTTAAGCTCTTATTTAATTACCTCATTATTGAATGAAGCATCTTTAAAGGAAACTGCTCAGCAATTCTAGAAAATCAAAGTGCCTATTAGGACCTATAATAGACGTTCAAGATGCTAATTTTAAGCATCACTTTTGAAAATCTTGACTCAGACACTTGTTTCATAAACATCCCATAAACATATGGGATTAAAACTGCAGAACAATACGTATAGTAATCCTGAAAAAGGAAGCTTCCAACTTATTTTAATAAATACTGTATGACAAGTTCTAGAGCAAAACTGTACCTTATTTGTAAGCTGGCTTGAAGGCTAAAACATGGTACTGGTATTTCCAAGAGCTTTGCAATTCACATTTCACATAAAGATAACTACTGCTTTAAATATAATTAAATTCTTGGGAATTTAGTTGAATTTTTTTTTGAAACTTTGAAAATAAAAATGCAGTTAAATTTGAAGGATGAAAGATGAAAAACTTGGACAAAAATCCCTACAATTAAGAGATTGACTCTTCTCAGCTCTGTGCAGCACCTGTAATTTCTTCACAGACTTCAACAAGTGAAACATACCAGCTTTGCAGTTCTAGATATTTTGTCACCTTCCAACACTCAGAATGAAATTGGGACTCTCCTATACTGAGATGTCTGAGGAACTTTTTTCCCTTTTAAATGTTAATGAGTATCATTATAGTTATGAACCATTAATTTCACCCATGGGGATGTCCTGGGGCAGTCTGTGTCTCTGATGAAAGGCAATCTAAGTCCAGATGCACATTGTCCACCATCTGCACAGTGGTCCTCAGCTTCTCATTCTCCTGGAACTAAATGGCTCATGTGTATTCAGGAGACTTCAAAAGTGTAACCAAAAAGACTCAGACTTGGAGTGGTCCTTTTATTCCTTTGATGTACAAAGGAAATCAGTTTGAACTCATCAGAGACTACTGATGACAGGGGCTGGGCTAATCTTGGAATGATCAAAGCATTCGAAGTCAGTGACATTTGGAAGGAAATTAATGATTCCTTCATAAAGGTTTTAACCATCCTATAAACAGGATAAATGTAGAAATCCTTAGATGGATGGTACCATTAAGTACAGCAAATGTTACTGAAAATAATCACAATGGCGGCTCATTTATTAAGAAACTGTTCCCCACATTCATTTACATTCCACTGAACAGATTGCATGAAAGAGGGGTTTTTTGTGTTTTTTTTTAGTCTGGTTAACGTTCTCTGAAATGAGAAATTACACACTGAAAAGCAGTACTTTGTGTGTGCCATGTCAGAGAATTACAAGGGATCATTATCCAATCTTTGAGACACAGAATAATCTGTAATAACAGATTTATCAATTGTTTCTACTGATGTAAAAGGCCTGATAATGGCACGACGTGCCTGACTAACAAGAATTACTATAATGAAGTTAAACGCTTTAACTTGTTTAATGATTCTTCTTGGCAATTATTACTTATCTGGGACCAGAGAAGAAATTGTAAAATATGCTGTTATCCTTGATATGATTAAAGGGTGAAACTATAAATTCAAGGTTGGCATTTGCTTCTCAGAAAAGGTTTGTTAACGTTGTTAAATATGGTGAAGTCATATTCGTACTGGCCCAAGATAAAGCAACCAATAAACTTTTCCAATAGAGAGTCTCTCCCTGCCTTTGCACTGTCTTGCTGTAGTTAATAAAGCAACATGGGGTGTGAATTACCAGGCCCACCCAATGGTTTTATAAGTATTTTACCTTTTATTCTGTAGCATCCGGAAGTTCTCATAACAGAACAAAATATAAGTGAACAATTGCTCTAACTGTAACTAGGCATGATTTTGGCATGTGGTGCAAAGAGGAGGAAAAGGAATAATCATAAAACACTTTTGCCTGCTCTAGTAAGTACTGATACTGTTTATGTTAGTGAAATGTCTTGCCTCCAAGTCTGTATGCAAGTAATTACAAAAAACAGACTGGAAATTATTTGTTGCATTATGAGAGCATAGAGCATCAGGAGTACAAATCAGTTGGCAATTTTTGATGAACAGTGTAAGAAAAACCTATAGGTTTAGTTAAATGACCCCTTCTAATATGGGAGTTGACACCACACACTGCCATCATCTAAACTTTTCTTTTTCCTATCATCATAAGCAAATTTTTAAAAACATTTTTGTCACAGATGTTTAACTATGTAAGTTTTGTCTTGTTAAAAAGATTATTCATTATTAAAGATGGAGTCTTTTTGAAGTTTTCAAACAAGATCTCTTTTTAAAGGGCATGTTAATACTCTAAGAGAGCATGGATGGACACCTTGTAAGAGCAAACTGCTTAGCCAACAAACTGCCCTTCAGTTTGTTGTGTGGTGATCAGGCTCTTGTAACCCTGTCTGTCAGTGCCTGTGGGTGATGGATCAGTATTTGCACGAAGCATACACATTTCAAAGTTCCCTAGTAAGCTGAATTAATTCCTAATGGATGGATTTCAATCTATTTCATCAAACCTTTCTTATTATTCTGGAATTCAATAATTGAATTTGAGGTCATATTAAGAATAGGATATTCTATCTACAGGATCTAAATTTTGTTTCAATTGTTCAAAACTAGAGAGTCTTTTAAGTTGACCCTTCAAAAACAAATAGAATTTTCACATCATAATGCTGTTCTGCTAGTCCAACCATCAGCTTTAAGATGAAATCCTTAATAACTTTGCTTGCACTCAGATATGCTGCTCTGGTTTCAGGTCAGTGAGGCTCATGAGCTTTTGCCCCTGTGGGCTCATTTACTCATTGTACTTGGATAATTTGGTTTTTGTTTTTGTTTTTGTTTTTTTTTCCCTCAGAGATATAAACAATTACTTGGTTTGGTCAGAATCAGAGGATCACAAGGTATTTCAGGCTGGAAGGGACCTCAGGAGATCTGCAGTCCAACCTCTTGCTCAAAACAGGGACAGCTCTGGGGCCAGCCTGGGATGCTCATACTAAAAACCTACAAGAACACAGACTGCTCACCCTCTTTGGGCAAACTTCCAGTGACTCAGGATGTCAAAGCTTTTTCCTTATTTCCAGTCTGGACCTCTCCTGTTTCAACACACTGTGTTGAAATGCTGTTCTTCCAGCCATGCACCTCTGTGAAGGTGACACGTCCCTGATGTCCCCAAGGCCCCATCAGGCCCTCACTGATCACCTCCAGAGCTCCCTCAGCTCCCAGCCCTGACCCTCTTGGTGGCCCTCTGATAAACTTTAGTGATACCTTTGCTGTTCTGAGACAGCCCTTGCTGAATTTTGCTGAATTTCATTAGGGCTCAGTTTCCCATCCTCCCAGGCTCTCCAAGTCCATCTGCTCAGCAGCTCTGCTGAGAGAAAGGCACATCAATCCTCACCCTCATTTTGGTGTCATCTAGAAACTTTCTAGATGACACCAAAATGAGATGAGAGTGTTTCTCTCATCTCCTCCATGTCAACAGAATGAAAATGTCTTAATCCAGTCTAGAAAAAATACAATAGTAGAAGAATTTCTTTAATCCCTTTTTTTTTCAAACTCAGTTAAAGATCTGACAGAAAATTCAGTATGGAGCAGAAACAACAGACACATGGGAGAAATCTTTCTCTGTGCTCAACTGCAGCACTAAATCTATTTTGAAAGAATCACTATCCTGTTCCTCAGTAAAAGGCAGTAGAAAACAAGGGGGTTGCATAACATAAAGACATATTTTTGATACTTAGGCAGATTCCTCAGTCAGCTTTTATAATCCAACAGTCTTCCCACAACTTTAAATGCACCTGCTAGAACTTATCTTCCAATGGACCCATTGCTCTTCTCTTTCACACTTGTGTTTCTCTTCAAAGGTTGAAGCAAAAAAAATATTACTTTGAAATGTCAGAGTGACTCCAGCTGTACATACACATATGTTTGCAAGGCTCAGAACACTGAGCAATCTGAGCAGTATTTAACAGAATTCTCAAGATCTTTGCTCAGCTTGAAGTGCCATTGTGGTGCATTCCTGCTTCCTGAACCACCTGCTGAAATTTCAGATCAGGAAAGTCATCTTTTACCTCATTTTAAATTACAGTGGAAAGCACAATTACCCTATTTTTTCCTGAACTCAAAAGATTAAAAAAATATTTTGTTTCCAGTTTTTTTGCTAGGCAAAGGAAAAAAAAAAAAACATAAACAAATGAAAAGGAGAAATAAAAGAGCAGTGTCTTAGCAATTTTACCTGAGAACTATGCTGGAGCACTAATTGCAGTGATCAGGATTAATAAAAACAAAACAGAAAACCTGAGAAAGGTGGCTATTTTCAGAGTTGGCACCAATTCAGGAAAGCCAGGATTGCATTGCCAACTGTAGTCAGCTTTATACCTGGTAGTATTACTGCAGTGGTGTTTATTCAACACATGGAGGTGTAAAATTTACAGCTAAACACATTCTCATTAGTCTTTGTTTTTAATAACTAAACCAATACAAAGAACCATACCTCCACCAATGAAAAGGACACAATCTGTTTTTCCAGTTCTGCACCAGAAAGAGAATCTGGGCATGGACCTGTTTCACTCCTATTCTCTCCCTGCTTCAGCTCTCACCTGTAAATTCTGTTTCTACAATTCCATGATGCTGCTACTCCTTTGTTGAGACTGATTTTTTTAACTCTGCTTTTCTGCAGTCACAAGCTTCCTTCTTGTTGTTTATGGAAATATGTGAAATATGTCTATAATACTCATTCTGTTCAGTGTGACTGATACACTTCAACACTGCGGTTTACCAAAGGAAATGTCAGCCTTGAATTTACAAAATAAATATGGTTGATGATAAGTTTAGAGTAGGAGAGACACGTGGAGATTCACAGCACTTGTGAATCTCACCCAGGTGATCTTGCCAGAAAGAAATCTGCTTTAACCAGGGAGCACAGGCATGGATACAGTTATAGTTTTGATTGTTTTTTCTTTTTGTCTTGCTTTGCAATTGCAACACAGAGAAAATGAACCTAACATACAGGTGTGACTGTATTTTTTTCTCCATATGTAGCTTACACTATTTTGGTTACCTACGTATAACACTGAATTGGGGGAAGAAAAAAAGGAACTTGAAATATAATTAACCTAATTGCAATATCACCTGTTTCAATATGTTCAACAAATAACAACAATTCAAGGAATTATTTGCTGGAGAAATATGTAAAACAAGAATTAATACAATTATATTTGAGGATTTGGCATCCATTCACAGTTGGAAGTACAAACAGGAAGCAAAGTGAATGGGAATTAAATTATTTGTGGTAATTATTAATTCAACTGTCACCTTGCTATTTTATTCCCTTTAAATATTAAATACGGTTGATTTCATCCTAGAAATGGAATTAACATTATAGCCATTCACTAATAATCTCTGACAACTAAAAGAAAAACAATCACCTTTCTACAGCTTCATAAAGCAGTAAAGGGCTCCTTTGTTCTCTCGTCAAGCTTTGCATGATGACAGAAACTAATTCTGTTTGTGCGCAGTTGGGAAGTTATAATTCTCATTTTTTATGACATCTGTTTATCATACTGAAAGAGAAAAGAATTTTGCTGTTTTCCTCCATAGGTTTCCTTTACAGCAATGCTTCTTCAAGAAGCCAAGTTGAGACCAGTGGCTTTCCACGTGCTGCTAACAGAGGTTTTAGGAGTGCTCACCAAATAAAAAGGTTTTTAACTGCAGAGGGAAGAGGTTGGTGCTGCCTGGGCCACAGCAACACTGAAATGAGATTTGCTGCTTTGTGTAATCCATGAATTACATAAAAGCCCAGGAGTGCAGGACCAGCCCTCCCAGCTTTCCCAGAGCTGACCTGAGGAACACAAAGGACCTACTGCAGCACCAGGGGAGAGTGATCTCCTCTGAGGAATGCCCCTTCCCCTGAGATTGGAATTAAAGCTCAAAAGGATATGGGGATTTTTGTTGCTGTGTTGGTTTGTTTGTTCTTTCTTTTTTATTAAAGAAATTAATAAGAAAAATAGAAAATTTCAAGTGAATCATAACTGTCTATTTTTTTCTTTAACATATCAGAAAAAGATCACATAAAAATATTCTGAAAAATTGTTGCATATTTAACTACACAGTTAGCATGAAATTAACCCAAAACCCCTTAATTTTTGCACAACAAGCAAAACAAAGCCAACAAAAATATTAATTAGATCACTACATTTCCTATGGCCTTGTTCAGCCTCAGAATTCAAAATCTGTAAGCACATTTAAGGTGTTTCATGCTTTGTTATATATTCAAACTGAAAAATTATTCTATAAATTTTTCTATAAATCATTCTCCAGTTACATAATATTCAGAACTTTATAAGTAAAAATACAAGTCTTTCCAAATATTAAGGGCCTCTAATAATTTATCCTAATTTGTTTTAAATGTCGTTTTTGTATGAAACATCCTTATTCACTGAAAAGTCATTGAGACTGCTTATCAAATAGGGGAAATAGAGACTTTCAAGCTGGCTACTCCTTTCACAATACAGATTTTCATATGTCATATTTTTATTAAAAGTTGTTTCATGTTTATGCTTGGAGGAAATTCTTTTTTGAGGAGGACTTAGTTTGTTCCTGACTTAAAAATCCACTACTGACTCTTCAGTATTTTTCATATATTTTAGTTTGTTTAAACTCTCCAGAGAGAAGTCTGGGATGTTGCCTTTATTATGTCATCACTGTAGGAAACCTTGTTTAATGTGGAGAGTGAATTGTGACTTGCCCTATTACTGGGGATGTGTATTTACAGCTATGAAAAAGGACAGCATTATCTGACTTTCCTTGGGTTTGGAGACTTGACAAAGTCTTCTAAAGAAAGATTTCTTTACTTTCCTAACAAATAAGGCCATGTGTGAGTCCTTTATAAATGTCTTTATCTTAGGTATAGAAATCAATGTTGGAGTTACTTAGAGTAAAATTATCAAATATTTGCAGGTTAAAGATGTTTCTGGGCTTGTAGAGAGTTACTGTGATTTGTGATGTATGATACCTCCTGCTAAACATCCCACCAGTTATTTCCCTTTTATTTTAGAAAACCTGTCTCTTCATGCCATTTTCAAAGGATTTTAGCTCACAGGAGCCCAAAGTCACACTTACAGTACTCAGAGGAGCTCCAGTTTGAGGAGCTGGAGTACAGCAAACACTCCCTGGTAAATTCAATGCAGTGAAGCAAAACTGGCATTGGGCTGACCAATGGTTTGGGGGCCAACTTTCACAGCTCAGCTGAGGGTGCCAAGTGATGATTCATGCTTGGGATTGTTTATATTTGAGTATATATAACTTCTTGATGGTCACTGTAGGTTTTCAAAAGAGAAGAGAGAGGAATCCCAAATGTGTTGAATGTATGACTCCAATTTGAGTGCAAATAAACATAGTTTTTATATAGCTGATTAAGTGTTTAAGATATTCAAAATGTTTTGGGCTCTGAGTAATTTTTCAAATGTGATCTCTAACTGTTAAGTTATAGGAGACATATAGAACTAAAAAAACATTATTGATCTTCCTTTGTGGGTATCTAAGAGTATTGATACACAGTCTGAAATATCCAAGGCCCAAATCAGAGAGGACAGTAAAATAAACAGTAATTTACATGTTCTTCCTTTTGGAATTTACCATTTCACACATTTGAATGTAGAATTGGAGTTTCAGCATCTTAATATTATGCATGAATGTCAGCTCTCTCACTGACCTTCTTCAAATAATTTAATCTGTTCATGTATCTGATCCAGTTCTGTAGAATGAGAAAGTATTTCCACTGCATCACAAAAAATTGTGAAGATACCACAGTAATGACTGTCATGGCCTCAGCATGCTGTTAATAGAGTACTGTTTGTTTTATATCTCCCACTTTACTCCCTTGTTTTAACTTTTCTTCTAAAGTTTCCTGTCATCCACATTATTCCTTCCTTCCTTTTTTTTTTAAATCCACTTGCACTTTGCCTCCTATACATTTTCCTGTGTACCCTCACATGTACATCAGAAGGAGGATAAACTTATTAGCCTAATCTTGATGTTGCTATTTCCTGTTAGAAAAAATAAAAGTCAAATCATTCCTTCCTGTCTTATTCCTTCCCTTATTTGCATTGTGTATTTCACATCCATTTAGGTATCAAACAATGAGACAGTAGGTGCTGCATGGAGACTTTAAACTCTTCAGTCATGACCTGGCCCCCTGGAATAGCTGCTGACAATTTGCTGCTGTGACACTGCTATGCAATGTTTGCTCTGGGATCTGTGATTCAAACACCAGTGGCAGAAATGGAAAGATGAAGCATCCACAGATTTTTAAATATTTCCAGCTTTCTGTTCCTGATTTTCAATATTGAGGGGTGTGGGGGGCTGGTTCTGGCATCCCTGCAGTGCACAGAGACCCACCTGGGGACTGATTTACCCCCAGCTAGCCTGGGCAGGATATTAACATCATGCAGCACAGCCTAGATTTATAAACGTGCCAGAGACAAGCACAATTCTGTTTGTATTCAAATAAAGAATCCCTCACTGGCACATACCATCTCCTCCTTCTTCAGATTCTCCTCTTAACCCCACTAATTAGGGTGTGATCCCAGTAGCCAAGGCTGTTTGATATGGGAAATTTGAATGTGCCCCTTTGCTGATCACAGCAGTTAGCTGCAGACCTGACCCAGGTCTCTCCTCTAGCAACACATGACTCTTTTCTACATTTTATTTCCAGCTTGTAGTAGGACAGAGTGATGCTCCCTACCCCACTAGATTTATTACAAACATGAAGTAAATCATGAACACAGAAAGAAAAGCATATCTTATCATCCCTATATGACAATAGAACCTAGCTCTCCTTTCAGCTCATCTCTATAGGAAATGACCAAGAGATAGAAGTCCACACATGGAATCCAGCAGGTCACTGCCAGCTGACATGAAAACTACACCTTGATGCAGTCAGATGTGCTGAATCCTGCTGGGACAGCTGCAGAGATCACTGCAGCTCACTGCTGGGAGTTCCCACATCCTGCACTGCTCATTCTGGCTCCTCAGGTGTGTAACTCAGAGCACAGACCCTAACTCCAATGAACTATGAACCTCAGCATCTGAAGGATAAACACGTGGCCCATTTTGCCTTTGTGATATGCAGGCAGTGACCTCTGCGAAGATCAGATGGGCCAGGAGCAGGGAAAGCAATACTGCTGCTGTTTCAAGTCAGATTTGGCAGGCAGACTCATTTGCTGCAGCTCAAAGAATCACTCAAATAGACTGACACAGATTACAAATGACAGGTAGAAAAATTCTGCTTAGAAGAAAAGAAACTTATTTAGCTTATTTTCAACAAAATTAAATTCCAGAAATTTTCCTTCACTTAACGCACATATTTGCTGCAGCATATTTGGATTTTATTTTTTTTTTAATTTTGATGCCTTCAGTTTACCTGAAATATTTTGCAGCTATATTATTGCAACATATATCACCAGTATCTATAGTTTTATTGGATCTTTGCTATTTCGTTACAAACTTCAGAGAAGATGAAAATAAAAGCCAGGTTTTATTGGTGACTTGCTGCTGCCTCATTACATGGAAACTCATTTTTTTGATAATAATGATATGTCAGCAGCTTGATTTACTAATCACATTCAGTATCTAGGGACAGGAAGGGGTGTGTGAGCACATATGTACATGTATATTTGTTCCAAAATTTGCATTTTATCCAAGTTAGCATTGATTAGCAACTAAATTTTTAACAGCACTTGTAAGGAATAATTTGGCTGAATCATTAAATACAACATGGTACCTTTACAAGTAGAAATCTACAGCTCTGTCTAGAAAACAAGATAATATTATATACTACATTCAAATCCAATAATATTGATGGAATAGGTTACTTAGTTCCATGAATAAATAATTACAGTCAGATAACAGAAATAATAAAACTCTGCAACTCATTAATCATGCAAACTACATGGTATAATCAAAATAATTTGCAAAATGTGGACTGAAACCCATTTGTTTAACAAGTTGTTTAGCCAGTCCATCCAAACTCAGAGTCACTGCCAAAAGATTCTGGGTCTGTAACAAATATAATTTATAGCAAATGTTCACACTGCTACACTCAGAAAAATAAGATATCAATCATTTCATTTCTATGCATCAGTTTCACTTCAAATCTACCTTACCAGCAGCCACAATTTGCCCTTAAACCAGCACAGCCTGGGCATGCTGGTTAGCAGGAAAATCCACTCATCCCCCCACACCAGAGCGTTCCACTGCTGAAACCTGGGATGGCAAAAGGTCTGTCTGAGCTGCCCATTCCCACATTGCCCAGGGATGGAAAAGCTTCAAACTGCAGGGTTTGCTCTGTTTCAGTCTCAGTGCACATCATGAATGGCTGCAGGGATTCAGCCCCAGTGAGGACAGCTTTCCTTGGAAAAGCCATCTTGGTGATTCCAGGGAGAACTCGGTCCTTTGGTGCAGCCACACCTGGAAAACCATTCCCTGGCTATTCTGCTAAACCATTGCCATACTGATTTCTTTTATCCTACTGACCTCTGGTGAGATGTGGCTGAATCTGCTCGCTGTGACATCTGCACAGTTTGTCCCATTAATTGAAAGACTAGATGTGACTTATTTCCCCAAAGACTGTCTGCAGTCAGCAAGCAGGAGCAAACTTCAGTCAGTGCTGATTGGCTACAATTCAGAATCGTGTCCCAGATGTACCTGGGCTGTGTTTTCCGTGTGCCACTCATTTCTTTTAAGCTGACATTTTCATTTAGTTATCTCTGATGGGCTGAGACAGGCCAAGAGATCCAGGTGCACTTGTGCCTGATGTGTTCCCCCCAGAGAGCCAAGGTACAAGTGAAGCTCCTGCTTACCCCCAAGTCAATCCTAAAGCAAAGAAATTACAGGTTTCATGTCAAGTAAAAAGATTGGAAAAAACACTCTTAATAAGGACAGATGAACTTATATGAACTATATAATTTGTATTTCTACAGAATGTATCCTGAATTTTAAGCTCATTACTCACCAGCATCTGTTTCTGGCTCATTGTTTAAAAAAAATAAAAATCAAATGATCAAAAACCACTAAGGAAATACCCTCATTAAGAGAAAATTGAGACAAAGAGAAGAATGACCTTCTCCCACATTTGATGATGCCTGGGCCAGGAAAAACATTATTTGAGTCTCGAAATCCAACTGAAAAACAGGAGATCTGAAAATGCCCTGGAACTGAAGGGGACATACATAATTTCAAAACTGTCCCAGTGATCAAAGATGAGGTTGTCATGAGTCATTCTAGCAGATGAGCTATTCTTCTTGACTCTGAAGTCTGACAAACCTACTGGCAATCTTGAACAAGATTTGCAATCCTCTGCAGTTATCTGCAGGAAAATGCAGTACAAAGGGGACACA
The DNA here is from genome assembly GCA_035048045.1 of Chlorospingus semifuscus. Lineage (NCBI taxonomy): Eukaryota > Metazoa > Chordata > Aves > Passeriformes > Passerellidae > Chlorospingus > Chlorospingus semifuscus. The sequence goes on from JAWWMS010000038.1 coordinate 5,536,926, forward strand.
GACTCTATTATGATATTTTGGAATCAGTATTACACTCATATTTCAGCTGAAGAGAAAAATGGGAGTTGATGACAGATGGTAGTGGAGAATTGGCAGGAACAATTAAGAACTGAAGAAGGCATGGGAAATGTATTTTTTGTCAAAATGCTTCGCTGTAATTAAGCAATATGTGTCTCTTGACACCATTTCAGTGCATCGATATGTTTTAAGACCTGAGAAGGTAAAACAGGCCAAGAAATTCTTGGGTTTTTTCAGCTAAACTTGAAAAAGGTCCAGTAGATCTTTGTTAACATAGCAGGTTTTGCCTGGTGAATTCCAGGAAACTGAAAATACACAGCAAAACATTTTTAGATGGGGAAAATATAATCAGTAACTTCTTCTCCCTTACCCCACTTCATCATAAATCCCGATACTTCCTCAATATCTGTGAAATTATAGGAATTTAATACTGGTTTTGCCAGTTAAACACATGTTTAAATCATGGCTCTTTTCTGCAAGGACACTTCTGGTAGCTTATACAACCAGCAAAGGCAAGGTGGGAATGTTTAGTGAGAACTTTAATGCTCTTCCTTTAGCAATGACTAACCCTGGCAAGCACATTGATGCTGAGCTCACCTTTGAATGATGTGGATTCACACTTCACGTCTTCTCTGAAAATTACTCACTGCTAACAATGGAGGAAGCTGAAGTGGTGTTTCAGCTGAAAATGTGGTGACAGAAAACAGGACAGGCCCATTTCAGGGACAGGTTTAAGCTGATGTTCTTGAAGACTTTTTTTTTTTTTTTGTCCTTGGCTTTACACCCATTTCAATTTTGCTCAGCTAAATGACCACTGCACAGTTGAGACATGTAATTCAGGCTTCAGCTATGTCCTAATAGGGACCATCAGCAAGGATGCTAATTGGTGTCAGATGTGATTAGACCACTGCTCTGCAGGAAGACTCCTGATTTGTTTTCCTCTGCTTTTTACTGCTGAGAATTCAGCCCCAGGTGACTCACCACCCTCACCTGAAGTAGGATTCAAAGGACTCAAGTCATTACAGCTTATCATCAAACCTATTCCATCTGCTAAGGCTTTATTTCTAAGATGAGGTTACATATTTTTTTTTATCATTTAGAAGTGACAGAAAATGTAGGCATTTTTTTCTGTAATTTTATGGTCAACTGCAATGGAGAATTTTTATAGAAAACAATACAAAGTTGTGATGCATTGTTGATTATACAATAGCAGAACATCGATCCAAGCATTTTCCCTTTTTAAGCCCAGCAAAACAGAAGCACTCTTATTTTGCAGTGGTGACTGCTTTTGTCTTGCCTTTCTTTCCAAAGCATGTACATAAATAAATAAGAGACATCTCTCCTCATGCCCAACATTTAAAAGTGTATACAGGAATTGTGGGCTACAGAGCACTGCAGGTGAGTATTTCAATGCTTCAGACAACCTTCTCCTCTCCTGCTTCCCTCACCTTTTCATGATTCAGCTGACACACACAGGAACCACAAGCCTCTTACAAAATGTGCTCTACATGATATTCAAAGAACAATGCACACAGCCTTGAGACTGAAGACTCAGAATTCAGCAGATAATAGCTGGAAACCTCTGTTGACTTGATCTTGTTTTGTTGTTTCTTTTCTGAGAAAACCGTACCCAAAAATAAAATCAGATTTGTTCCAAGAAGCTTGGAGTCAAGATTTGTCCTAGAAGGCAAATGTAGAGCTCAGGTTGATCCATAATTCCAGAAAACACGGGAGCTGGGGGGAGCTAAAAAAGGTCTTGTTTTGGATGGGAAATGTAAAGAAACCATGACATGAAGAATGTAGAAATATCTAAATAATGAGATGTGAAAAAGGATTCAGAGATTGTTTCAGAAAGCAAAAACCTGGAGGTAAAGGGATGAATCCCAGAGAAAAAGGCTTGAGACTAAAAGGAAACACAGTAGGGTATTGTGGGGAGGTGGAACACAGCCCGCAAGGGGCTGGATTATTTCTTAAAATAGTTCACAGTCAAGTCAGACCTAATCACCATGTACTTGTGTTGTACTGTTCATAGCCCATTTGATGAGTCCTCTTTGCTTTCTATTCAAGGCATAGCAGTGATTGAATCTGGCACAGACAGACACAAGGTGGGAGAGGGGTGCAGGAGAGAAGCTATTTTGATCTCTGTCCATTATGCTGTGTTTACAGGACTTGACACTTGAAACAAAACTTTAAAACACTTTTCTGACTTGACAAATGTGAACATTAAAACAGTGAAGACATAACCACAGCTTAGAGGAATGGGTGAGGAGGTTACGTTTTAATTTTTTCTTCTCTCAGAACTACTTTTACATTTGACAGAGAAGAATGGTGAGGACAAATGCAGAGGTGAGTGGGACTTAACACTGCCATAACATTTAATGTCCCATTGGCTGCAAAACAATTTTGGGATCTCTTTGTGCAGGAAAAAGTCTCAGTGTAAATTCCTCGACAGAAATCCCTCAATATTATATATTTCATTGACTCTGAATTCAAGGGCAGTCTAAAGGCTGCAACAAAACTGCCTGCTGGCCCCTGGGACATGCCCAGGTCACTGAAAAACAGCCAATACACTGAAAAGAAATGGTGAGCCCAATCCTCAAATGGACCATAAGGTTTCTGAGCCCTTAGGCCTGGTTTCAAAACCTTTATGCTGGGCAAGCCCCACCTAATGACTTCAGTAAATGCTGGCCCGTGCTGATCAGAAGCACAAGCACTAATTGTGAGTGTCAGAGAGGGGCTCAGCCACTGCTCACCTGCTCTGCTCCCACAGCAGCTCATGCAGCATCTTCTGGCAGCTCTAGACAATAGTGCTTGAGGGGACTTGCAAGTTTGACAAAAAAGTTGGTGAAATTGATTGGTATTTAGAGTTTAGTGGTCTCTGATGAGTATTCCTGTGCTTCCCTGACTGATTTTGATGAAGTGCTTTTATTTGTCTTTCTACCGGGAGACTGCAGATGAATTTGCAATAGAGCAGCATGGCTCCTGTTTAGCTTTGTCAGGCACCACTTAGCCGTGTTATAATTTATTTTCCAGGAAAAAATATTTCTCATGAGAGCTTCAGGCTAACACAGTTATAAAGCACCTGGCTCCCGTTCAGCTTCGTGTCTGAAAGCAGTCTCATTTCCATGCATAAACAGAAAAATACCAAACTGCTGAGGAGGAGGAAGCAGAAGCTCCTCCAGGTTCACGTGCTGTAGGCACACGGGTCTTCTCTGGAGTGGCATTTAATTAAATCAAACAGCACCTCAGCAGCACAGTTAGCAGTGTCAAGGCTCAAGCAGGCCTGTGCAGAAGCAGACACTGCTGTCACTGGTGGGGATGCCACAGCAGGCTCTGGGCAGGGTTATTCATTTAACAAAGCAGCCTCTGTACCCATTGCTAGCTTGAGGACTGACTGTTCTACATTTTTGAATAGATTTAGACCTGTATTTAACTTTGACACACTGTGTAATAGAGCAATCTTTACCTCTTTCAGCTTTATTTGGTGAGAGCTCCTTTTATTCAGAGTGCAGTGATTGTGGTGTTTGTTGGGGCAGTTTTGTTCCTATTTTCTGCTGAATTATAGTGATTAGTGAGCAGTTTGAAAGCACAGAGCTCAAAGATCTTCTCTGCTTTGATCATCATTACTGTTATTCAAGAAGAGGCCCAAGTCTGGTACAGGAGGAATGTAAATATCAATTCAGTTCCACTGCACTAACAGAGACTGTTGTACTTTTTTGGCCTGTGTTTTCTTCATACTCTTTATCTTATTAGAATGCAGGGAAAGAAATGTAGTGACATACATATAATTAAGACAAAGTCTTTCTAGAACATGCCACTAATCATAAAATGTGATTTCTGGAGTGATTCATAATTAAAAGAGCATTTCTGTCTGGCTAGCTTAAATCTTGCTTTTTAAGAAAGAGAGGTGAAGATCCAATGAGAAAATGGAGCCTGTTTATAGGGAGCTGCTCTCATTGCCAGTTTAATCAGCTGTGATGTTTCATTAGCAATGACTTAACCAGAGCAGACAACGCTTACCACAGCCCCTTGCCCTATAATCATTGCACATTACTACTGTCTGTGGGGTTTTAGCAATTGTTCACTGAGTGCTCTGCAATATTGACAACAGAAAACTGCAGGCCCAGGCTTAGAATAAATAACTTACAGCCTCCAAAATGACAACAGGCTAGTTTGGCAAAAGAAAAAAAAAAAAAATCTAAATTTTGCAAACTTTGGTACAAAGAGGACGGAATGCCAATTCTAAAATCAAATTCAGACAATTCGCTTTTCATAGAACATGTTGAGCACTCCCATCCATCTGTACTGAGTAATTGCATTCATTCTGTCTCTTGTAACTCCCAGACACTTTCAGGAGTACTGATCATAGTACCAATAATTCAGCTGACCTAAAATTGCCTATTTATGCACTTGTAGAATATTGTGCTTATTGCCACAAACCCTCCACCCTTGCTTTAACTTCACCCACAGAAAGTTACTGGCAAATGCAAAACTGTGAGATATTAAAAATCTGACTTCCTGATGTGGTGAGTGATACACACACAGATGCTCCAAACGCTTTTTTAACTGCTGAGGGGGAAGTACAGACTTCAAAAGAGCAACATTATGGAAATGAATGTGAGGAGGTGAGCAGGAGAAGGAGGCATTGTGTGGAGCTGCATGGAGCTCTGGTTGTGCTGTGAGCGAGAACTGCAAAGGAGCTCTGCTGCCCTCGTGCTCTGAGCAGGCAGGGGATGCTGGAAGGAAGAGAACAGGGCTGGATTTGAAATCCTGCTTCCCAACAAACTTCTGATGAACTCTAAAGCAGATTTCTCTTGCACTATGAGACTCAGTTACTCCTCTGCGAAATGACAATAACAGCACTTCTTTATCTCCAGGAATAAACAGAAAACCAGAATAAACAATAAACTAGAAAGTGGTCAGGCATCATCACCGGGAGGACAGAGCTAGCAGTAGCAGTGTAACACAAGGAAATGTTTCTATGTTTTTCAAGTAAATTCAAATCAAACTGCAAAAAGCATTTGACATCTCTGGGATTAAAACAGAAATGGAAAGAGGATATTTGGGCATATTTTCCCCTCAGAAAATAGGATTGATATCATTTTGCTCTGACTTTATAATTCCCATAGCTTATTATAATGTAGCTGTCCTCTTTGATTTGTGTATTGGAACGTACAGTGCAATTGCATATATTTGTAGAAATAGGCTTATTATTGTAACAACTCGAGGGAATCTTCTGAATTAAGGGAAAACATTTACATTGGAACAAATTACATTTTACCAAATAAACTAATTGTTAAACTGAGAGCTGTACTGTAATTGCGCTGTCCTAATTACACACGTTGCATTATTTAAAAAGAGGAGCATTGTTTATTTGCAATATCCACTGCTTATTTACAGTTGCATATTTGAACAAGGAGCAAGGAGTTATTCCTACAAAGCAGCAGAGAGATTGTTATCTGCACAAAAACACAAAATTAATTCAGTAGAGGAAATCTACTCTCAAACAGAGCAAGAGAGAAATTCCTCCTGAGGCAAGACATTCTACAATTGTTTCTATTCTGTATAATTAACAAAGCACTTACCATCTGCAGTGATTGACCTGTCAGATCTGCTCCTCTGAGATAATTTCAGTGACATTTAAAAAAAAATAGTGTGAATAAAAAAAAAAGATATATTCAATTTGTAGGGAATGGTGTTATCCTCTAAACAGAAATTGCAAACATTGAAGATGGCATTGGTTTACGATGCCTGCTGATTAACCCCAGCAGCCCTGATCAGAACAGTTCAGCTCAGGTATTAGTGAGATATCCTTTGTTGGATATCATAACAATGACCCTATTTGCTCTCCTATTTTTAATTGTGCAAACACCTCTCTAAAACCTGAAAAGGCAACTCAGAAAATTCACTTATTTAGACAAATACACTAAACAATGTTTATGTTCCATATTAAATGGAATGATTGAGAAATTTCATTTTTAAGAAAGGAAGATTTTCTCTTGCTTTGCACCTTTGTTGCACACTTACTTTGACACAACTAATTAGTGTATCAAGTTGACCAATTAGAGTATTAAGCTATCCAATATGCTACCAAGCAGCAGTGACCAACCTCCTTTTTACCCCAAGAGTGTGAATACCTGAGTACACTGAAATCTAGCCCAGTACTGTTGTATTTATAGAGGGAAAACACTCTTTTTTCTATAATTTTTAATTAAACCTAGTAAATCCAAACAGCATAATTTGTGGATTACCTCCATCTCCTTAATTATTGCTCCTTTCTCTTCCTGTATTACATAAAGTATTGATAGATGCTGCAAAAATGCTTCTCCATTAACAGCCTGCAATTTTTCTTCCTCCACAAACCTGAATTTCTTGCAAATGTTATTTAGAGACATGTAAAATACAATTTTATCCAAACCAATACACACTTTTCTCCCACCAGGTTTTGCAAGTGATCTTTTTAAAAGCAGCACAGAAAAAGAGATGGATGTTGTGTGGCATGAGAGATGAATGCATCTTCAGTTCTAAGGAACAGCTATTGAAGTTTCAGATTGGTAACGATCACAGTCAAAATGATATTTTAATCTTGGTACACAGTAGGGAATAGACAGTTACTGCACAGTTCACTAGAATTTTACCCCCCTTTGACACATGAAAGAGCAAGTAGTCTGACTTTTCATCTTATTTCAGAAGAGATCCCCTTCTGGAGGTGGTCCAGTCAAGTCCAGACACTGCTCCTAATACAGAAACTTTCAGTTCTACAGTAAACGCGACTGATCTTTTATCTTTGATTTTAGTTCATTGCCACAAAATCAAGATGAATTTGTTGAAGTGCAAGGTTAAAAAACTGCATAAATGAGAACTCCTACAGTAACAGTTGTTTGTAAATTATTGATCAAGGCATTTTTTACAATATGAATTGTAAAAGGGCCATCAAACTTTCCTAAAGTACCTTTGACAATAAATAAAAAGTTAAATCTTTTTTTCTTCATTTCAGAGAGATTTTGGTAGACTTTTTTCCCCAATCCATATTGCTAGATGCACCTTGCTATTTCCTCTTGATTCAGTAACAAGAAAGAGAAAGAGAAAAGGATATTTCTGGTTTCCTATGATCCCAGTTCTTCAAAAATGTGTCATTTGGGTCGGTGGTTTATTCATTACAATTGAATAGTGGTAGGTATAGAGAAAGCATTGAGTGCAATTTCTTCTTGTTTGCAGGTAATGGGCAATGGAGGAAGAAATGAGAATAAACTCATAGAGCCTTTCAGCAAACAAAAGAGAATTGGCACAAACTGAGGACTTTCTTAGTATTTGAATAATATTTTTAAAAAGGCATACATAAAGAAAGAAGAAATATCCTGTAGAGTTGTCCCATGAAGCCTGTCAGGGAAGGTGCAGCTGTGGAAGTGGAACTCTAACTTGGAGAAATCCGCAAGAAAGTTCCCAAGTCCATTGAGACTTGCACCAGCCAAGGGGAGTCCCCTAAGGAGCAGAAGGTAAATGTGGTGGAATCAAGAATACAAAGTACAACTTGCCATCAGAAAAAGCCATGACTGAATACTAGCTGCACATCAGATGCAGTAGAGGACTTATAAACCTGAGGTTATTAATGTTATACTGCATAATTGTTCTGTTCATACACAGAAACTTCAGAGCAGTGAACTGAACCAACTGGAGGCTGCAACTTTCCCAGGACCCTCAGATTTTCAGAGGCTGCTGCAGTCTGTCCCCAAGGAAAAACTCCTTAACTACTGAGTTTCCAAAGAAGGGAATAATTTAAAACACTCCTTAACTGTGAGAATTTATAAAGAAGAGAGAAAAACCCCAAAACATGAGAATACTCAGCCAAAGGAACCTCTCTGTCTTAGAAGAGCCTGCACCAGTTGTGACTTCCTGTACTTCTGAGCAAGGTTAAAAACCTACCTTGGCAAGCACTTTGCAGACATGCTGTATGTATAGATAAATCTATTTTATATCACACTGGGAGTGCTAATCCTGCTGCAGAACACAGTAATTACAGCTCACATTGAATTACTACTTTTTATAATTCATTGTAGTGAGGTATTACCCTGTGACATGTCCAAGCCTAGTGAGCACTTCATTATTTTTAAACAGAAAAATTGGAGGAAACCACTTGCATTGAACTGACTGTTGAACTCTTTCATTCTCATTCTAGGTCAGAAGAACAAGCCACACAACAAACTAGAACTTCCTAGAATCCACCTCCTTTAGAAACCAGCCTTTTACGTGCTTGCCAATAACAATATTAAAAATCCTTTAATCTGTTTATTTATGACATCACACTCTATATAGTACACAGAATAAACCACACTGATGTTCTTATACTACACTACTTCCACGGGGGCATTTTACTTTTGAGATGTGCATGTATGCATACAAACTATGAACATCCATGTAAATGCAGACAAGCTATTAAAATTGACAGTGATTTACCTTTGTTTTTAAGGTAAAAATGCCAAAACTTCTGATTTCAGCACAGCAAGGGAATCAGTAAAATATTGCTTGAACTTGTGCATGCTATTTTAAATTACAGGACTTACCCTCTGAAAGAAAATGGATTATTTTCCCAGGGACTGTACAGAGATTGCATTTGTGCTCAGACAAAGAAATATTCTACATGGTGATACCTTTTTTAATTCTCTGTTTAAAAAGCTTTTGATGCCACCTTGGAGAGTCCCAGTAAAGCAAGCCTAGGAAGGGGGGATGACAGCTGTGGTTTCTGACATGAAAACATCTCTCACTACAGGCACAATAACATTTTATTTATCCTATTTTGATGAGTATATGCTGACATGGAAAAGGGTAGAGAAGGCATGAAAAACAACTCCTGTGTTATGAGAGAAAAAGGAAGCCTTTCTGTGTTTGGTTTGCCTTTGCTTTTCTTAAAGTTTCTCACATATCTTAGCTGGTTTAACAGTTAGCAGATGTTCAGCAGATTTGAGCACAGTTAAAAACTCTCATATATATTTCTCTGCTTGAAAATTCAGGGAAAAACATATATGCTGACAACTTTTTAAAGAATAAAAATAAATTAAAAAATAATTTTATGTGCAAGTTCACTTAAAAGAAGGGAATTTAAAACACTTGGATTTTGATATTTTCTCCTTTCTGAATTTACACATGCTGTGGTAACTTTATAACATTGAAATAATACTCTACTGACATTTGCTGAATGACTATGTTAAATTAGTTTTTGTCTGGCTATTGATAAATCCTTATTTCACACCACAAAACACCTGACCTCAGCTTGTACTATGGATGGCAATATCAATTAAAGAGATTAAGGCTTGGCCAGCTGGGGAAAAATGCCTGGTGGTTCCTCTCATCCAGGTCTGTGAAGGGATGCATTGATATTAATATTAATGCCAATATTAATATCAATGACCATTAGACTCTGAACTTCCCCACTGAAGGATGCACATGAGTATTAGTTCCTTAAGAGCTTTTAAGGAAGTTCATTCTGTGAGCACAAAATGCTGTTCAGAAAACGTTACTGCTGGAAGACAGCTTCACCTATACAGATGTGTACTTGCAGCAACCTTCCTTGAATTAGCCTGTGACTCTGTCCTTTTCTCATGAACAAAACCATAAGCAGAAGTGGAATTTGTTATCACAGAACTATTCTAAACGGAATACCAGAAATCATCCCAGAGGAAAATGAGATTACTCTATTATCTCTGCAGAGTAATAAGTTTGTGATAGCACTACAGAAGTTGGAAAGCGTCCTTCTTTGCCCACTTGCCTCTTATTCTTCTCTCCAATATGAATTCAAAAAGTAACTTACCTTACCTTGGCTTTCTTTTCAATCCTTTAATTTCCTGTCTCATTTGTCTTTGCAAATCTTTATATAATAGTAGCTAAGAGAAGTTCTATATTGAATCTATATTGAAAGGGAGCTCGGTATATTGCAAAAGGGCAAATCTAAAATGATTCTTTGTCCTTCCCTCTGCACAATTCTATGTCATACCAGGTTCTGAAGGCCAAAGAACAAATCTGATGTTAAAATATCACTGGCCTTTCTCTAAAACCCTATCACCATATCACTATTTCATGTGATTTGTAGTTTTTGTTCTCCACACTGCTCCACACTCCACACTAGCTTTTGATTACCAATAGAGTCAATAAAATTAGTACAAAATATTCCTCTCTGCATACTTCTCCATGCTCTTGATACACACACAATTTTGAAATCAAGCACTGTGTGTATTGACCATGGAAACCTCTGAACTCTAGCCTCTTCCTTCCCCTCTCCCACAAAATACAGAATTCTAGTCAGAGTGTTAAAATACCACTGTAGATAATAGCATTGCTCTCTCTGACTCAGAAATCTCTATGTTCAGGAAAAAAGAACTAACAGGTAAAGAGATTCCTGGAATGTTTTTCCAGGTTTTCATGGTTTTAACTGTACAGATTTGAAGTTCTACAGCAATTGTGGTTAAACAAGAAGAGAAAAGCCCAGTGCAGAGAGCAGGAACACCAGCCACAGTGGCAAACCAAATCTCTGCCAGAACAGGCACTGCTCAGCTACTGGCCTTTTCTTTTTCATCAAAATGCAGGCAGTACCAGCTGTACAGGACATGGGAAGAACAGAGCAGCCATTCTTTTAGATGTTAATGTGCAAAGGTGTCTCATACTCCTGTAGCATGACAGGCATTAAAATTTTCATTCTCCAAAACTCCTCTGATATGAATGAATTTCATGCACATAATTAAAGGTCAAGAGATTAATGTCATGGCAAACTACAGAACTGTTAATTTTGTACAGAAGAAGAGACAAGAGTGAGAGCTATAATAGACTGCCTGTAGGAGAGTTTACAAGCTAGTGCAAAAATACTGAGCTCACATTCTAGGTAATAAATTAAAACAGATCCTTCCCTCTCCTCTCCTGGCTGAACAAAGCAAAAAACTTCCCTATATCAGATGGCTGGAGGTAAAAGGAAGGTGGAGTACCTGGCAGGAGTGAGGGTAGAAGAAGACACAGCCCTTGCAAAGGTGAAGGTTGGGGCCATGGAACCCAGAGGTGTTGGCAGCTGAACAAGACTTGCAACTGGATTCATGAAAAAGATCATTCCTGAGAGATGATTTGTGTATATGGAATTCCCACATAAGCTGATTCTGATTTAAAAGACTGCAAGGCTCTCAATTCTGTTGGTATTTTCTCCTCCTAACTTGCAATAATACACAATGAATTTCTGATTATCTATCTGGGTGAAAAAAATATAAGTTTACCTTTTAATTCTGGAAAATTAGCACAAGGCCATTAATAAATAACATAATCTGAAGCACTATTTCAGGCTATCTATGAATTTCATAGATAGATTGTATCATCTTAGGACTTGTTATGCTAGATTTGCTCTAAACTGCCTTTTCTTTTTTTCCTGTTTGTTTTCTCCTATCTTCCTTACAGGTCTGTAAAATAGTTGCTGACTCCATATTGACCTGGTTTTTTGTCTCTTCACCATATACTTAGCTCAGTGAGTGGCTCATGAAGTTTACTGAAGTAGATACCATCAAACTAGACAGCAAGACAAAAACTCTGCCTTGCATAAGCAAACAATGGCACCAGTATATGGAGAGCCCAGAGGACAAAACAATATGACTATTGAAATTCTGTTACTTACAGCTTTGTCTTACAGTTTTTCTTTCTTTTCCTTCTTGAGATGAATGGAGCTGGGCTATCCCAGGCTCCTTTAAGTATTTCTCTCAGAATATAAATCAATCTACAGCCCTCCTACAGCCTCCAATATTTTAGCACCTGAACACCTTACAAGCTGTTACTGTCTGTGCTCTCACAACACCTCAGATGCAGAAAATTTTCATGATATTAATTTACTAACAGAGAATCAAAGCACATAGAGATTTTTAGGTATCTGACATCCAGAGTGAAATCCAAACCTCTTCCTATGTTCTTTTTCAAGTGCTTAGTATCATTCCACAGCTCCTCAAAATGAGATTCAGGACAATCTGAATACTGAGAAAGAAGTCACCCACAGACAGACTTGGAAAAAAATGAGAACAGCCTGCTCCAAAATGTCTGGTAAACCTCTGCTTGTGTTCTGAAGCTGTCACTACCACACTCCTGTGTACTCAGAAAGTGTTACTACAAACCCTGTTTAGAAGAGAGGAACTCCTACAGCGGAGTGTGGATCTGTCTTATGCCTACAGGCATCCCCCTTCTTGTTTTTATATAATAACCACCCATGATAAGGGAAATCCTGGTGCAGTTCCTTGCTCTGCCTGAAGGGATTCAATATTCCATTTTTCTCCTCATAGGAAAGGGAGTGCCACAATCATCAAAATGCAGAATGGGCTGGGAGGGGAAGTCTGATGCATTCCCGCAGCTTTCAAAATACTGAAAAATAAATTTCAGGTTCAGTAACATGGGCAGAGTGAGGGAATATGATCTCTGTCTCAGACAGTGAAAACATTGTCTGGTTTTACCTGTGTTTTACTCTTTGTGTCATCTGTGCAAGTCTAGATGCCACATTTTTTCAGCAGCAGAACTGTCTCAAATAATTCAAGGATATTGAAATGCACAGTCCTGATGTAGGAGATTTCCAAAACAAATTCAATACAGGTCTGTACACCTGGGAGTTCCTAGCAGAAAAACAAGGAATTAGAGCCAGAAATAATTTTGTTTTCTCATTCTAAGGCAGAAGTGTTAATTTCTTTAGAACAATAACACATAACCTGCCTATATGTTTGTGATGAAATGCCAGCATCTTTTTATATCTTTTGCTGGAGGAGAAGCTGCTATAACAAACTTTTACTAGCTTTTATCTTTTCTATTACAGTCTATTGAATATTAATAAATTACCATCTGCCAGTTTTTGCAGGAGCAGCTGAAACACTGCCTGCATTAAAATTGAAAATAACTCCTTCCCTCTCCACAAACTTCAAGAGAACATGAATTTTAAAATAATGACGACTGCCTGTACTATTTCATGGTGTTTCCCTTTAACAAACAATATTAAGATTTATGTGATACAGTCAGCTTTGCGATTGATAATTAATTGTCACTTAATTACACACTTTAATAATATTTATTCTGAAGTTATAACAACTCTGTCTTAGAAAATGACCCTGAATCACTTTAATTTATTAATTCACTTAATTAAAATACTTAATCTTGAAAAGAGCTTTCAGGCTGTTTAAATAAAGGTAAACAAATCTTCAGATTAAATCAACACTTTTTTTTTCCCTTTGATATATGTAATTAATTTTCACTCGACTCAATAAATAAACCTCATGGAAGGTTGTTCATGTGACAACAGAAAATGGCTTGCTGTCAGCTTAATCTCCCTTAACACTGTAAAGTGTTTTTAGTTATGCTGACAGGCCTGCTGAAAACCTTTTGCTGGAAAGCAATAAATATTAGCATTTTTCCCATTGGCATTGCAGGAAAAAAAACATTTATTTGTAAATTATGATCATTAATCAACATTTTTGTACATGCAATCAGAAAACCTCCCAGGCTAAAGCAAACTTGATGGAAACCAAACCTCTATTTGCCACCAGATTTAACTAAAGCACACTTTCTCCTTAAAGAAGAGAATTTTTTGTTTTCTTCTCTTACTGGTTCTTGGTAAAGGGGTTCTGTGTGCTAAGGACTGCACTTTCTATCCCTCATGAAAGTTTTGAGACAAACTCTAGGACTTAATTACAGAGCTCACAGCACTGTCAAGATTCCACATGTTTAAAGTTACAATTGCAATTAGATCCCCCTGAATCAATGACAGTAAATGAGCCACTGCACGAGATGTCAGTGCCACCCTGAAAGCTGTCACTTCTACAGGCATGTGCACAGCTTTACAAACCCAAGTTTTACCATTAAATTTGGCACATTTCCTCATATATGTAGCACCAATTCCATGTATTTCATTGCAGAAATTGACCCCATATTTTGAAAAGTTGGTTCCTACTGAAAGCAATTTTGAATTGTTCACCAAAATTCATCTGATGATCTCATTACAGCATATATTTGACTACACCTTCCCCTTATATTTCAGTTTGGTCTGTGCCTTGAAAACACTGCTACAAGAGGATTCCTCCTCCCCAATAGACCTTAACAAGGACCAGAACTCCATGTTTTTCCCCAATTTACCGTCTCCTTATTGTATGTTCATAGTTGGAGCTGAAGTGATTGCAGTTGTTTCTCTCTACCAGCTATATTTGAATTAAAAATTGAAAAATCTGGGCTGAATATTTGCAATGTAAGTCTCCCTCCTAGTCCAACTCAGCCCTGAAAAGCTCAAGTTAATTAACGACAGATCTAAGGAACTAGTGTCATCAAGATGATAATTAGATGGGACTAAATATGAAAAACAGAGGCTTCAGTTGATGATAGAAAGCAGCTTTCCATCCCTCCTCAAAGGCTGTTTGTAGGAAAGGCATTTGAATCTGGCTGCCATGATTTTTAACAAAATTGCAATACATGGAGGCCTTCATTGAACTGAAACCAGCATAAAATTCCTGTATGACCACAAACTGTCATGAGTTTTCCAGCTGCTTCTAGCACTCAAGAGAGCAGAAATAAAGCAAAGAACTGCACATTTTTGAAGTGGAGAAATTTGCAGGACTTTTTTTCCCAGTTTTTTTGGTTGTGTGTAGCAGCAAGAAATGACTGCTAATGAGAAAATGGACCTCCAATTTTGATGCAGTATTTTCAGCTGCCAACCAGAGTTTGGCCTGAACTCTTAATAAAGTCATCAGAGGATCTGTTCTTTAGCTATATTATTATCCTACCTCTTGTTTTCATCCTGAACAAATTCTTTATAATACATCTGGGAAGACTTCACTTTATTTATTTTTTTTGGTTTTGTTGGTGCAAATGTGCCCCTTGTTTTGGAAAAAGCTAAATAAAACCATTTCACATGATAAATAAAAGTAGTCATTTTTTTTCAAGCATTTTTTGAAAAACACAGGATTGTCATCACGGTTACCCTACAAGGGATCCCAGACAGCACAAATGAATTCTTCAGCTTAAGGAGAGAGCACTGCACCTACTGCCACCACAGCTGGTGGCATCTCTGCTAGCAACTGTAGGGAGTGTCTGCATGCTCAAGCTGTTTAATGGAGTAGATTGCAATCAGAATAATTATATATCTATTTAAAACAACTTTCCCTGCAATGCAATGCAAAATGAAAAAAAAAAGAAAAAAAAAGTACAAAAATAGCCTGAAGAGGTTTGGGTGTCTATGACAAATTTCAGTGCTCAAGTGCCATTACAGGCAGCTGGCTTCCAGCTGCCCTTCCACGAGGGCACATCTCCTCCCACCCAGCCTTTCAAGGTCATCTGGATGTTTATTCTTGGTGCTAAGAGACATTTCACAACTCTGCAGACATTCAGTAGGCTCCTAAACACTTCTTTAAATCCAGTCCCATGGGATTGCACTCCTCCCTGGAGTGCAACAGCTGAAAACTGTTTTGCAGGTGGATTTATTCTTTTCCTGCTCTGATTTAAAAGGGTGCACAACCTCAATCCCAAAGGGTAGTCCAGCAGCCTTATTACACAGCTACACTTCAGCCATAAACAAGTTGCTTTATTTCTTGTGCTGAAGCTCACACAGGCTGCAGTGCTGCTTGCAGGCAGCTTGTTACCTTCAGCAGTGACAGACCAGCTGTGTATCCTAAATTAATCTATTTGTATTAAACATCCATGTTTTCTTCTGCCTGATGCTGAACTGGGCAGAAATAAAATGTTGTTGTGTCAGAAAATGATGCTTAAACGTTAAAAAATATTGATTTAAATAAAAGTGATGCTGGGTTGGGATCAGTTCTGCAAAGCCTTCATTTTACCTGTAAATGCAACATAAAAATATGCAACCTGTATTGTACATTTTTATATATAATCACTGTAATTATATAGAATATATGTTAAAAAGAAACTATGCATAATATAATATTTTCCAGTGTGTGCTTCTGTCGCAGACATCTTTTATGGAAAATCCTTTCCTTAGGATTTTTCCTCCTGAGAAGCTGAGAGGCCTCAGGAAC
>JAWWMS010000038.1:5553059-5564488 GCA_035048045.1 Chlorospingus semifuscus
TCTTCTATTCTTTTAGTATAGTTTTAATGTAATATATATCATAAAATAATAAATCAGCCTTCTGAAACATAGAGTCAAATCTTCATCTCTTCCCTCAACGTGAGACCCCCGTGAACACCGTCACATGCTTCAAAATAAATATAAATGCTGTATTTTTTAAAAATTAACAGCATTTTCATGGTGTTGTTTGTCTCTTAATGACTCAGATACTTTAGCAGGTGGGAAAGATTTGGAATTTTTGCAAGTGGACTTTGTCATTGATTTCATTCACTGTCCAGCATCTTTCCCTGAGGAGCAGCAGCCGGGGCTGGAAGGTGCTGGGAGTCAGGGAGCGCAGGGCAGCTGGAGAGAAAGGGCCAGAGGAGGAGAGCAGAGAGCTGGAAATCAGAGCAAAGGGAAAGCTGGGTGAGTGCAGCAGAGGGAGGGCAGCGGCTGGCTGGCCCTGGGCCCCCAGAGAGGGTGGAAGGGCAGAGGGACAGCCAGGACACTGATGGGGACCAGGGCAGCGGTGAGAGCGAGCCACGCTCTGCTCCGTGTTCAGCATCAGGGCTCAGCCCCGAGCTCATTGCACAGCCTGTCTGGGTGTTCCCAGCCTGATCTGCCTCCTCACTGCTCCTTTCTTTAGGCAGCTCTGATCTGTTTTCTGGTTTGCTGTTAAAATGTAGCACTGTTCAAGTTGGGATGGACGAAGTGGTGCATCCCTTACAAGGGACAGCCCACCCCATTAAAAGCAGAAAAGGCACTGTTTTCTAGCTAGTGAAACACAGAAATTGCATCAGTGTGCTGCAGCTTACTGCAATTCCAGACTGTAAAATGAGTCCAAGATGAGTCAAATGCCAGGTGGGATGTGCAATGCACGCTCACAGCTCTGAAAGCAGTGTAAGGCTGTCACTGGGCCTGGAACAGCAGAGTTTGCTGAAATGAAGTTCACAAGCAGTTAAGTTCAAACCAAAGGTTAGAAACAAGTCTACAATGAATGAATGAATACACAAACAATGAATATGCAGGGTCAAAAATTCCTCATCTCCAAGCTGTTTTTATGTCACTGATTTAGGCCAGCTCTATACAAACTGCTTCCACCTTTTATTGTTATTGCAGTATCATGGTGCATGTGCCAGCCACAGCAAGGCCTTGGTTGTTAGAGAATTTGCAAACAGACCTGCAATAATTCAATCTCTGTGCAGCAATAATTTTGCTGCCATAGGTGCTCTCACTGGTGGCTGCAGTGACAGTACCAGAGCCTGTCAGGGGGGTGGCAGTGTCCTCACATACAGGAACATCTCAGTTCCAGGGACCCTTCTCCCCTCAGCCTGCCCTGCTCACAGCAGCAACGTGGCAATGCTCACACCTCATTGATTCTGGCTGCCAAGTGCTGATACTGCCATTCTAACAACCAGGCTTCTCCTCCAGACTGCAGAGATCTTGGATTCTGAACCACACCACAAACCATCAAACAGACCTTCCACAAGCCACTTAAAAACCTGCCTGTGTCAGATCTCAACACTTAAAAAACTTTCCTGACTAAGCAAGGAGGATATCAGCATATCTTCAACATCTGTGAGGCATTTGTCACACAAATGTACAAGACAAATTGTACTCATCAGAGCTGTGTCTACATGAGAGACTGAATCTTTTTCTGAGACAGTGACCATGATTTGAGTACCTACAATTTAACTGCCAAAAAGAAGCAAATGTCATTTTCTCAGTGCTAAGTACCTGCAGCACCTTTTCCTGAATGTGACCAGAACCAGGCTGGGGCCTGAACACGCTGTAATCATATAAATGAAATGCTTGAAGGGAAGAAATATCCACTGCCTGAACACGCTATAATCATATAGATTAAATGCTTGAAGGGAAGGAATATCCACTGCCAAAAAAGAAAAAATAATAGAAGATTCTGTGCCCACACTAGAGGTTCCAAAGCAATGTAGCACACAATTTAGTTTTGCAATTCATTACACAAACAGTCAATCTTGATATTTTTCTAGAACAAAGACAGTAATCCCTGTGTGGGAGACACCTCTGCACACAAACCAGCCTGATGTCAAACTTGACCTTTCATCTTCAGCATCAACAGGTAGATTTGAGATCTAGTCTACATTCCTGTGTAGGCACCAAGGCACGAATTTGCTAAAATTTGGTACAACTCAAGCTTTCCACTGCTTAAGGAAATCTGCCTCTGCCAGCAACAAACTGCCTGCCTGTACTCCAGCAGCCCAGCAATGATGGCAGCAAGGACTGGAAAGTTCTGTCAGCAAAACTAAGGTTTTCACTGAATGAAAACAGCCTTGGGAGGAGTTCTTGGGAGAATTACAGGTTAAATGGAGTTAATCCAGGCACCATTCAGGTAATACATTGTCTGTAAAAGTGCTTCAAAATGCGTAGCCTGTAAGGCACTGATGAATCACCAGATCAGTGAGGATGATCACAAAGTTCTGTAATCACAGAAACAAGCAGAGATTTCAGATCTTGAACATGATCCTGAGTACCCTCACACCCCTATAATTTAGGTCTGAGTCTAATGAAGCACTGATGGCACAACAACATACAGCTATTATTAGATAATGCAGACTTTTAACTTTACATTTGCCTACAAATTTTCTTGTCTATATTTGGAAGAAAAAAATCCAGACACAAATCTCTTTCTACCAATTCCTAGAAGTCACAAACAATTTAAAAACCTCCATTCAGCAAACAACCTAAACTTGGGCTTAACATTGGCTTACAGGTAGTCCCAGCCTAAGTGAGGTTACTCAGGCATTTATTGGATCAGGTTCTAAGGAACCTCTTATATGCAGATGGCCACTGCTCCCAGCCTCAGGGACTCCAGGTCTAGATTTTACTAGTCTAGGACAAAGCCAAGACTTTGCTTAAAACCATGACTTAAGAACCCTTGCTTTAGACAGTGCTTCTTCATAATTGAGAGGGCTTTTGGTTTAGCTAATGTGAGAATCTTGAGTTTAATAATAGTTCACATCAGGAATCTTTATTTCAGTTTTCAAATCACAAAATCAACAACAGAACCACAAGGTACTGCATCACCTTCCCCGATTTACTGTATGTGAGCCTGGAATGTGAGCAAGACAATTCCTATGAGACATTCAGCCATGACCAGAGGCAAAAATTCTGGCAATCCAGTGTAAAACATTGCTCTTGTGAGATTCCAGGCTTTGCAGACTTTTCTTGTCAATGGAAAGCTTTTGATTTCGATGCAGTCACTCCTGATTTACCCCAGGGGCAGTAAGACAGAAGCTGAAGATGTAGCAGTACTTTTTTTTTTCCTTAGGAGCTCCTGTGTAACTGCCTTGAAGCCAAATGCCCACTGAGATTTTTGATTTTGAAGATATCTGTTACTGTAAAGAAATATCTCCTTCCTTTCCCAGATTCTGACTTTTCCCAAAACAATTAGGTTCAAAAATAAAATAATACTTTCACTATTTGTATGTATTAAGGTAAGTACCTTGAAAGGGAGATGTGTTCAAAAAAATAATGTCCAGTTCCATTGCTTAACTTTTTTCCTTGCTAGAATTTAATGAATTCTTCATTTGCTATTATAAACTCAATATTTCCTTTGAGTCCAATTAGCATAGCTGGAAGAAAAAGCAAATCTAGGCACTGTTCAGCATGCATCAATGTAATGGAAAAATCAGTTCTTTTATTCTAGCTTTAATAACTGCAGCTTGATTAGAGAGAAAGAAAAAGCTGGGAGAGAGACGTGGGGGGGATGAGAGGCCTGCCAAATTAGTTCTATAAGAATTCTCAACCTGTCTGCTCTCTGGCTTACTATTCAAATGCTAATTGAGCCTTTTTGTAAACAGAATGGGTAATCACGGAAGACAAAAACAGACATAGAAAACAAATGAAATATCGCACCTTATCCAAACCAGCACAAAATTACACTGATGAGCTTTAAAATTTCGTTTCTTTGGTCTCTTTAAAGAACATAGAAAAGCATATAATTAATATAATAATGTAAAATATAACATAATAAAATAATAAAATAACAAAGAGCAGTTCTTTTTGAACAATGAAACCAGTCATGTTATTATTAGATAAGAGGATTTATATTCTCAGCTATAAACATGAAAGTGGACCATGAGACCGGATAAAGGCAAGGTTTTAATTCTTAAAAATTAATTACATGGCATTATTATTATCAGTACACAGGATGCATTAATTATACAATTAATAATAAGATGAAAGGCACATTTTTTTGCAACTCGAAATCACTTGGGGACATTTGGTTTTATACAAGAATTGTCCTTCAGGCATTTCTATAATCTTGTTACTATGCAAAGTCAAGCCCTTAAACCTGTTAGTGGAAGTAGTGGATGGAATTAATCTCTCCTAATTTAGACTTTGTACTTACACATATTCCTGCAAATTTTAGATACTCCCTGTAACCGGGGTCTAAAGTGTAGCAGATTTATTACAATTTCTCCTCATAAAATAAACTAAAGATTGATTTTGACTCTTAGATTTTGGCACAGATGCATTGCCAGATGATTTTGTTTTCTGTCAGATCACAGTGAAGTAAACCCCCTACCATACATTCTAATTTTAAGAAATTATTTCACAAATATCACTTACAAGGAAAATGAACGTTTTGCATTAAATTGATGAATGTAATGTTTAGCAGTGTCTGGCTCAATTAAGCTGCCAACATGTTCTCCCACAGGAATTCAAAAGAAGGGTGAATGTCCTGAAAACAAAGGTTCATCTTTCAGCTTAAGTCTCTGAAAATTAAGAATCTTAATAATACAACCCTGTGTTACTACCACTAAATAATTATTCCCAAGAGTTATATTGCTTTTCTGCAGCATTTTGGTGTTACTTTTCATTCACATATTGTTCTGAATTATGGCCATCTGGGAGAAATGAACTTTATCTGCAGGTTATTTTGATTTCAGGTGGGTTCACAGTGACACCTCCTCATGAACAAACTCACCTTCCTTTCATTTTGATCTTCCATATCCTGTCAGAGTTTGCTCTGCAGCTAAGGTACAGCATTCTGATATGCACCTTTTGTGAGGCTGTTCATTTCTGCTCTGCTTTTTAATATAAGCTGTATTTTGATTTGTTATTATTTTTATCATCACAGTGCCTTGAGAACCCAAGGAAGCAGCAAGTACCTCTTTGTCCTCAGTACTGTTATCTGTGAACAAAGCACCTCTATCAAGCACACAATCTTCCTAGTAGAGGATGAAGATTCTGCTTTTCTTTTTGTTTCATTGAAGGGTATTATTTAATTACATTTCCTGGAATATTGAACAGTATTTCTATACTACACAGGCATCAATTTAGAATGGAAAAAATTTGTCCTTTACTATAAACCAGATATGTCAAGCTTCCTTCAGAGTAGCTGGCCAAATGTCCAGTGTTCAAATAGGAGGTCAAGTAAGACAATAAAAGTTTTCATTAAAACCTTTGTCCTTGATATAAAAAAGAGGAACCTTCCATTTTCAAAATAGCTCTATTATTGTTATCATTAGGTTATAACATTAGAGTAGCACCAAGTGATAACAATTAGTATCAAAAGTTCATTTTAAGTACTGGATAATAATGAAAAAAATGCTTTCACCTGAAAGAGTTTAGACTGTGAAGAAAAAATTCAGCATATTAAATAATATTAAAAAAGAAAGCAGCAAACTCTAGGAGACTGAACCTTTTTAGCCACAGATCAGAAGGTGCATGACCATGGGTAGGACTCAGGGCTCAGAGCTGAATCCTACAGCTCCTGTGACTCCCTGCACTTTGCAGTATAAGCCCATATGAAAGTGGGAAACAAAGACAACAGAAGAAATATTATTTAAATGGTTGCTTAAAGAAACTTAATCAAACAAACAAAAACCCTCCAATTTTAATGCAGCCCAGAGCTTTGGGGATTGTTTGGGTTACAGAGTAACAATCTCTTCTGTATAGAATACAGCACAGTACCATGTAAAACTGAGTCCAAAGAAACAGATTATTTTAGCTGTTTCTTTCTTCTGAAAATCTGTCTGGGTGCTGTGTTTTTAAAAGCTCAAGTTTATTTTGTGTTAGTTTTCTTCATCTGTTGTCAAAAATAAATATTGAAATACAGCCAGTACAACATATTAACCTTACCTAATAGTTCTATTTAACTTTTTTATTGAATAAGCTCGCACAGAAAATATTTCATCACTACCATACAGCTTTCTGATGCAAGCCAGGTAAGGCTGAAAGGATTCTTACCATTTTCTGGACGATAAAAGGAAGTGAATTTATAAGCAGGCCACTTGGGCATGTTGCAATGAAATGAGTTTAAAGGTTGACAGTAGTCCTCACACTATGGTCTGTACACATTTATCTGTTCCAGTGTCTGAGGGGGGAAGCAAAATACATCTGCCAGCTGACATTTCACTGATGACATCACAGAGCATATTTCTGGTGCTTATGTGTAAAATATCAGATTTAGTTCACAGAATTTAGTTGGAACAGATTCCTTGGCTTTATGAAGTTTGTGTGAAATGCCTATCCTGTTCAGAGGATGCTGATTTGAATGAAGCCACCACCTCAAAACAGAAGCCCACAAAGGCAGCCTGTCAGTTGGTTTGCTCTGGACACAAAGCTGCAGGTCTGAGCCATGTCTCGGGGAGATTTTACCAGGATAACTTTTTTCCCCACTCTCCTTCAGTTTTTAAAATAAAACCCAGTAATTATTTACTACAGATGACACCACCTGCCCAGCATTCTCAGACACTGGGGTTTGGGGTGCTGCTCCCCCTTGCCCCACAGCTGTTCAGGCAGAAGAAAATGAAAAGCAGCAGGCACAAGGCAGGCACAGGTCTGGGTGTATCTGAACTGACACCAGACTGGATTTTTACTTAGCTTTGAGAGGTTTTTGGATTCAAGGTTTGTGCTTGCTCACAGGTGGTTTCACTGTGAATTTATTGAGCCACCAGATAGAAATGAAATATTTCTTAACCTCAGTAAATCTCAGAATTGGTCTGAGTCCTCAGGAGATAGCTTCTGTGAAAAGCTGGCATTTTTCTTTTTTTGCCAGTTTAATTGGAACCATTTTGCATGTTACACTAATGGCCCCTTTGGGAGAACAAAAGACAAAAACTCTGCCGGCAAAACTCGTTCCTTTTTGAGATTTTGATTTGTCAGACATTTGTATTTGCAAGTTACATCACAGTTTCATCCTAGACCAGAAAGATTAATTTGTGAAGTTCATAAAAATTCTGTATTTCAAGCTAAGAGCATGACACTGGTGTCATTTACAGTAGAATAAACCCAAAATAGCTTTGCTGAAATCTGTAAGGTTATAGCAAAACACAACTGATGGAAGCGTGACATAAATCAAATTTCAAGTTTTCCATGTAAAGCTGAAGCTTTACCTGACCTCCTGAAATAATTAATCCAAATGCACAAAATTATTTCTCTTCTGACTGTCCTAAAAGACAGGTACTCAGCACGGGTCAGAGAAAAGGAACACTCATTTCTCCTGCCATATTTCTTTTGAGTTTTGTTCCAACTATTCATCATTCACTATTTGTTAATTGCCTCTGTGTCACACAGTGTCCCACACAATAGAGAAGGCTAATTATGCTCTCAGTAATGAGCATTTGTGTGAATTGTGCATGACTACAGAAATTGTTAGTGCTGAAAGTCAGGAAAGTTTGACTGACTGTGACATGGAAATTGACAGAATTGCAAATGTTCAAAATGGGAAATGAACAAAGACGGATATTGTACAGAAATGCGCTAACAGACAGACTTAGACAATGGGATCTCTGCTCCATGTGACAGACCTGACAACAGTGATACACATTTTCTGAACACTCATTTAAAAATATTCTATCCATGTAGATTTTTCATTAAAGAAAGAGGTCAGCAATATAACATATAGGTATCTTGGATAAACACAAAGTAGTTGTGAACAAGGTGTTTGTGACAAGAAATTTGATTCTGAAAGGAATTTCCAGTAGGGATAAAGCAAAACACTCGTGGCATAACATCTGAATTACTCTCTGCAGTTCTGATCACCTGTACCCCAGCAGGAAAAATTCAATCTTAAATAAACTTGGCTTTCATTAGAAAAATAACAAGGGAACAGAAACTCTACTGAATGAGAGAGAAAGGTAAAATCTCAAAGAAAAGATGATTAGAAGTACAACAGAGAGGATCAGTGCACACAAGCAACAGGAAACAATACTGATGTGTAAGACCACAAACTGGGCAAGTAACTTGGAATCTTATTAAAGCTAAGACAGTCTTGTAATGAGGAATTGAATTCAAACCAGGGAGGAGTAAGGTTCCAAAACAACAAAATCAACCTCTTTTTCTCTGGACTGGAAAACAAAAAAGAAGCAAATTTAAGAGGGACTTTATTGAAGTCAAAAATGAAACAGCAATCACTTTCTCATCTTATGTTCCTATTTCAGATGAATAACCATCTGAAAAAATAGTCAAGTTAATATATCTGAGTATTACTCAATAAATTTGAGTATTATTTTATTTATAGCTTTTCATTACTATTTCTTCCTTAAAAGCAGTTATGTTGGGGAGATGTGTCAGGGAATGACAGAAGCTGGTTCAGAGACAACACTCTCTTTTCTGCTATTTTCTTCTGACTGCTGCAAGAATAATGTCAAATCACTGATCCTGATCCCAGTATTTGACCAGTATGTCATCCACTGAAGGTGAGAGATTTCTTTTCCCCCTGAATCTCCACTTTTTACCTATTTTTCTGGTGTTCTCTGCACAGCCTAATTTGCAGCTTCCATGCAGTAGCAGACAGGTTTCTCCCAAGTCATTCCACTTTTCTCTAGTGAGCCAAACAAGATTCAGACATCCTCAGCCTTGTTCATGCCCCTAAGAGAGAGGATTTCATACCTCAGTAGTAGATTTGGGTAAGGTCTGATGAGCAGCCTACCTCCTTGTGCTCTTCATAAACTGAAACCTTGTCAGCCTGCACTGAAACATCTCATTTAAACATTTTCTAGTGTCAATAAATACCTGTGAAGGATTATATAAACACAGTGAGCCCCATCTAGGGTCTGAGTGGGTAGAGAGGAGGCAGCTAATACAGTGTTAATGCTCCTAATAAATTTTTCCCATTTAAAACTCAGCAATTTCAGGCTCTCAGAAGAGGACGGCTTGCTCAGCCTCTCTCCGTGGAACAGGCAAAGCTGCAAACCTTTCACACACTTCACAGGCAGCAGGCAAGGAGGAGGCAGAGCTGCAGGGAGCCTGCTCTCCTCTCCTGAGCACTTATGGGGCAGGGAGCTCAGCGTGCCCCAAGTGGCTGCCCTGACCTGAAGGAGCTTTTAACAAAAAGTTGTACATTCATAACCACCGAGAAATCATTCATGGGGACAGTAATTGCCTGCAAAAGAGGCCTGAGCAATGCTGAGTCCTCTCTAAAAGCCTCCATTGCCATCCTTCGTGTGGAGTGGCTGGCCTCGCACTTACTTTTGTACCAAAAGTGTGTTTGCTGAAGACAGGATTTGCCAGCTAATGCTATAGGCAACAGAGCTAGTAATAGAATGGGCCCTCGTGCTCATGCAACATTGGTTGTAAACAGGAATAAAAACTCAAACTCCACCCATGGTTGTGTTAATGGCCAGGTTTCAGCATCCAGCAGAGATTAAAATGTTATCCCTAACGTCTGTCAGAGAGGATGGAGACAGCTGGGGCCACTCTGGGACCACATCTGAATGCAGGTGCTGAGACTGGCGTGCAGGAAGGACAGTTCTTCTAAAATCTGAACATGTACTGTCAGATTGGAGCAGGGAAGATGATAAAGCCAGAGAAGAGGTGCACAAAAATGGCACTCCTGTTATGGTACCAAAGTCATATTATGCCCTATAGCTGATTCATGCATTTATAGGAGTCACAGAGAAAGTAAGAAGATACCAAATCCTGACACTCTGGACAAAAACAAAACTCTTTCAACAGCACTGATTTTTTTTTTTTTTTTTATTTATTTTTTTTTTTTTTTTGTCAAGAGTTTGGAAAAATGGAGCCTCTGTTTGATTCAATTTTCCATGTCCATGCTGAAATCCAGGGATACTTCCCTTCCAGGAAGCAACAGGAAATAAAAGAGGGGTATTTGGAAATATATTTCAAAATTAATAATGTTTCAAAGCTTGTCTCTAAAACTTTTTACAAGATGAAATTTATTTCATTTTAAAAACTGAGAAGAAAAAGTTTTAATAAATCAATAAAATTATTTCCATATGAGCAATTTCAAGCCCACTTTTAAGCACCATCTTATTTTGATGCAAAAAAAAATTAAGAAGAAAATTTAAAATCTTGGACTAATATGTACATATTTAAAGGCACTTTTTAGTTCAGCCCCTGATCTAGAAGTCAATATTTCACTCAGCTTTAGGACTTAAAGAGAACTATCTCAAGTATTTGCCCAAAGGACTAAACAAAATCACTTGTATAATTAATGTGATTTTCTAAGAAGAGTAGACTCAATACATTTGAGAATACCAATGTCTCTTAAGACAGGAGTTTTCTTCACAAGCTCATCTTGAGAAGATTCCTCTGTACTTCTTTCCTATGCATGTGTTCCAAGAAGCACTTAATGAGCTTCACAGAGTTACTAAAGAAAAAATAGTCTAACTACTTGCTTTCTAGTTCTCTATTGAATTTCTTATTAATTAACATATTAATGCTCTTTTTTTTCCCTTAAATTTAACTTTAAAGAAAGCAAGAACTTTTCAAATTAAGTAATGAGACAAGAATGCTAACAGCTTTTTTCACCCTATTAATTCACATACGCGCTAAAATCTCTGGGGTTTTTAGGAACTAAGATAAGAAAGATAGCAATGACAATGTTTCTATTTTTAAGATGTAATCCACTTGTAAAGCTGGGCTCTTTCAGTGGTGGAATTTTTTATCAGAAAGAAATTAAGTCATCCTTTTTGTTTTAACCATAAAAATGCTTTAAAGCATTTACTCAACCAGTAAATCTTTATGGTGTTGTACCTCCACTGGCACAGGGACAATGATCCTGAGGAATCACTGTCACCAGGCTCCTGGAGGGAGTTTCCTTTCTCCAAATCTGGCTCCCTTCCACCTACCTTCACATATTTATCTGCACTCTTTGGAGCTTTAACAACAAGGATAAAGAATGCTTTAATAAGATGATCACAGAGATTTTTTTTTTCTTTCTTATTGTTTCTGCAAAAGTTTACACTATTTCCTCTATTTATTTACCCATGTAATCTTACTTGAAAGAATAATCCTTGTTTCCAGACTGAATCCTGCTGCAGAATGCAGTGACCAGGATGTCCCATGATCAACCAGATTGAGCAGATAACAAAACCTGAACTAAAAAACCTTAACAAAGCCTGAACACAGCACTCTCAACTTCCCTGTGTCTTTGAGATTAAATTATATGCCCCCAACACCCTTCCAAATTGAGGACAAATGACATGAAGCAACAGTTT
>JAWWMS010000038.1:5570790-5584444 GCA_035048045.1 Chlorospingus semifuscus
TTGTTCCTGAGGCCTCTCAGCTTCTCAGGAGGAAAAATCCTAAGGAAAGGATTTTTCATAAAAGTTGTCTGTGACAAGGAGTGGGGCAGCTGGGAATGCAAGAGGAGGAGATGTGCACACCACAGTGGGTAAATGTGACCCCATGGCAGCCCTGCTGCCTGGATCAGCTTTGCAGTGCCCCCAGAGCCCTGCACGGGACACTCTGCCAAGGCACCCCAGCACCCACAGCTGAGGGTCAGGACAGGGCTCAGGATTTTTATCTCTGCCTGCCTTAGCTGTGCTGTGGGTCTGTAGCTCCTCACCAGCAGCTGAACTGCAAAGCTCCATGCTGCAAAGTGCCTGCAGTTATTCTGAGAAGGGAGAAGGATGAAACCCTCCCTCATGCCAGCACAACCAGCCAGCACCTTCATGGTCACGTCCTCAGCAGGGCACAGCTCACAGCATCTGCCCAGGAGCAGGAGAGATTTTGCTTATTAATTGCATAGCTAATCCAAACCAAAGGAAGAAAAAACCTGTATTCTATTTATATTTCCCCAGGAATATTTTGCAAACTTTAAACTTACACAGGGGTTTGGAACACAGCAGTAATGGGAGAGGCATTTCTCTTGTGAGGGCTGTGGCTCCTTCCCAGGGAATCCTACAATGCTCAACATTCATGGGCACGATCCTGCAAATGCCGGCCATGAAGAGCCCCCTGTGGCTGCAGTGGGAGCTGAGCTTGAGAAGTTTTGAAGCTTTTAACAATATTAGAGTGTAACAGTCCCCTAGGGAACCTGTGAACATGCCAGCCAATGTGGAGGACAGCAAACCACTGCTCTCACAAGATGTGGCAGAGGCTCTGTTATCCACAGGGAGCAGAGACACCTGAGAATGGCCAAACACACACACACTGCCACACCTCAACCCCAGTTGAGGGGGTAATACATATTCCAGTTATATATATATAATATAAATATATAATTCCCGTCCAGTGTGAGCTCTGCCTCCAAGGACTTGTGTCTGCATGTTCTCTGTCAGACATAACACAACAGGGACATGAAATTCAGGGTGCTGCTAAGTGTCAATGCTTTTAAAATAAGCAACTCAAGTGTAATCCTAACATTTAACCAGGGTAAAACTCTGTAACAACATGCAAACTATGGCATAAGTACAAGCACATTTACACTGCTCTGGACTGAGACCAGTTCCAAGCTTCAGGGTGGGTACGTAGGTCTTCCAAAAATATTATTTCAACTTTCAATTTAGATATCTTATTTCAGACACCAGAGATTAAATTGCTTTAATGCAAGGTCAATAATGATGCACAATTTTGCTCTCTGTTGTCAAGCACAGCATGAGACTGCAGGAAAAAGGACAGTGTCACATGGAAAATAGGATGGTGAAATTACATAATTTTGGTTTATTAATAATACATTATAGCCATATTTGCTATGCAATTAAAGGTTGTATAGACATGAAAGTACAGAACATATGAACTTATCTTGCATAAGCAAGTTCTATTATGACATCCTATAACTTATACTGTGTGATTTTGTAAACCAAATAATTTTCTTTAAGTTTTATTTATGTGCATATGAAATGCAATATGGCCAAATATGCTCCAAATATGAGGAAAAAACCCACAGTTAAATTTGCAGAGAATGAAAGACTATTTTGTCTTTTAATTAGGAAATACTTCTTAAAAATACTATATTAGAAATCATATTTGGAGTAATAGAAAATTGGTTTTGTTTTTATTAATAATTCTATCTTTAATAATATTATTTGTATTTGTGAGGTTTTTTTCTCTCCTTGAACTACAAAATATTCAGGTTCATAAAATGCTGACAATCAAGAGAAAAAATGTCTTTCAAACAGTTCAAGTCTTCTCCCCCATTTTGCTTCAGAACACTAAAATTAGTGGAAAAGAAGATGAAGGCAACTTTCTCCGTTTCAGGGTAAGTTTTTCAGCAAGCACAGCCTGAGTGCTGCAGCTCAACCCTGACCATCAGTCCCTGGATCCTCACAATGCTGTCCCTAATCACTCATGTGCCTGCTGATGGTCACATCTCCAAACAGAGGACACTTAAATGGGCTTTTTCCCTTCCCATCTTTGTGAAAGACCTTTTTACTAGGAGCCATTTGGCAAGAAATCCACAAGGTCATCTGTAATAGAAAAATAATGGACTAATTTGAAAGCTGAAGACCAAACATTTGCTTGTAAAAAGGTATGGCCAATTGTCAACTTTGCAGCTTTGAGATAAGGTATCTATTTTGGTAGGTTAGAGTCTCCACATTATACCTTAGGACTGTAAACTGGAAAAAGAGACATTTCTGTGGGGAAGCTCACACAGGGAACTGGCAGCCCTTGCTCAGGCTCAGACATTTTACTGGTCAGTATTTTGACAACTACTTTCTTCATTGAAGGAATCTGACAGATTTCATAATCTACTGTTTAATTTCTAAAATAAATGCTCATTTCAATGGAATCATTATCTAATAGTAGAATAGCCTATGCTGGTGTAGCATGTTGCTATGCTGGGAATCATAAAGGAATCACTGTTTTTCAAGGACATAGTGACAGTAGCTTTGAAAAATCACATAGATTTCAAATTGATACATGTTTTGGCTCTGGAGTACTGATCAGATTAATTGAGTATATAATTAATTAAAATAACTCCACTGAGTCCAACTTGTATCATCCTTTTAACTACCATAAAGCAACCATATGAATGAAGACAATTCAGACTTGGCTACTGTCTGAAGGGCTTGCATTTGTTGATAATATTCAGACAGGCTCATGGCATTAGTACTTCATTACAATTAGCTGTAAATCATATTGCAGGGCATGGAGTTCTAAGCCCTTTGCTTTAATTTGGTCCACACAAGCATGAAAAGTTCCTGAAAATTCCTATACTCATATATAGCTCATGTCACAACCTGTACAAAATACACATTTTCGTACAACACAAAAACCTACCTAATAAAGATAAAGAAGAACTTTCTAATGACACAAGAGTATTTAATGGAAGAGTTATGTATCCGTTAAAAAAGAGCAATGTTAAAAATAGTTCTTAGTTTCCCCTAGAAAGAGAAAGATAGGGATGCACAGAAGTTACAATTTGGAAAGGATGATTTTTTTTAAAAAAGCAGAGGAGGAGGGAAAGTTAAAGTGTAAGACAAATTTAACTCCTCAGGCTTAATTCTAGACTGCATACATTCATTTTTTTTCTATTATTAAGGAGGAATTTGGTTATGTGCATTTCTATAATGATTGTGTAAAGAACGCATCAGTGCATGCAGTGAAAGGTTTTCCATCAACTCAAAGTCAAGATTTCACCAGTTGTCTCTAGAACTGGGTACACAGTCTATGTTACACCTGTCTTTTCTGGGCAAAAATATTTGAAGTATTTCATTCATGGTCTGCCAGCTTGTCACATACCTGCCACAGTTGTAGGAAACATATATTATTTACATTTTTTAGCATTTAGATTGTGCAAGTACTCTTACTGGAAAACTCTGTCTGCACAATGACTTGTAGGAAGAAAAATAAGATACTTTCTATTTCCCCTGAAACACAACTACAAGGAAATATACACTAAAAATAGATTGTATTGTTAAAATATTTGACATGCACTACTAAAATATTTTATTCAGTGTTCAAAACATTAATGATGACTGCTGACTCACACTAAACTTCCTTGTCTTGTGTCAGCTGACCTCTTGTGGTATCATATAATGTTCTTTCAACATGGCAAAAAGAATACAATAATTTAATATCCTGGCAGCTTTGCATGCAAGTACTCCTGATCAAGTCCAAAGACCTGCCTTCTATAGTTGTCAGTATTTAAATGCTAAAATGCATTTAAAATTATTTAAATGCTCAGCTAAAGTTCTCACTGGTTTAGTAACATATGTAGAAAATGTGCTAGAGAACACCTATATGATAAGAAACCATTGGCCAGATGAAAGCTGTGTAATGTCAAGCACATTCAGCTGACCCCCTGCTCTATGCAATAAGGTGCTCCTTACAGTTGGAATCAAAATATTTGTGTTTGGGCATAATTTTGTGGTGAAGTGGTGATTACAGCATTCTCCTGCTCCTGTAATGAATAATGTTCTTGTTACAGTTTGAAGTATGTGAGCTGCCTCAATTCTTCCCTGGAGTAGAGGAATATTCTGATTTTCTGTTCCTCTTGAGGAATAAGAATCTTAGGTGAATGCTTAGATGCTATTTTGTATATTTCTAGTTATAAATAATATGTAGATGTTATTAACATGCTTGAGTCTGTAGTGTACACTGGCTCTTGATCCACAGAAATTCCATCTGACTTCTTGTGTGTGATTGTCTACAACCCTTCCACTGTTTTAAAATGCTTTAGCCACAGAACTGACAGATCATCTGGCTACAGCTTCTTTGATTCTTTCCTACAGGTTTTCTTTCAGGTTTCTTCTAAAATTAGACTAATTTTGGCTGTTTCATCTAATTTGATTAGAAATCATTATTTAGTACTGCAGTCATGATACTGCTGTGGCCTGGGAAGATCAATTATAGGAAAGGTGCTTCCCCACTGGAAGGCTCCTGAGGGAAATCTTTCTTTTCTCAGGCACACAGAGCCCTTTGCTGATTTCCATAGCCTGCTCCAGGTATGTCTGTGCTCCTGGCACTCGGTTTAGACATCAAACATATTGCATTATCTTCTTCTACAAGCTGAAAAAGCCACATGTGAAAGGTTCAGATTCAGCTGTCATTTGATAACACACAGCTATACAGGATTTGAACTAAAAAATTTTTGGAGGACTATTTCTGATCAAATACACAAGGGGTATGAGGGTAAGAAGCCTTTTCTTGGCCATAAAAAAGTTTACTGAGAAAATCCAGAATTTAATTAGTGCAATATCACATGGCCTAATTTTCTGATGCTACTTAAGTAAAAAACTGAAGACCAGACTGAAAACCAGAAGGAAATACATATTATCAATTTAGTTGAGAGAAGAACCTTAAATAATACACTTATTTTAAAGTAAGAGTCTTATGTTGCTGGGAACCATCCCTTATTATAGCTAAAATGTTGTACACAAATAAACTCCACCTAAACATATCATTAATACTGACACAGCTTAGGTCTTCTACAATTTTCTTCCAACATGCTGCACATTTCCATCTAGAACATGGCATTAAGAAAAATGAAAGCCTTGTGCAGTATAATAAACATTTCAATAGAAGTCTATGCAGTATTTCTGCTTTACATCATGATTCATTTATCAACCTGAATTAGGCTTTTGAAAGAGGAAAATGCAGCTTTGCAGTTCAGTACCTTTTCTGGTCTTTTCTTGCAATAACAAAATTGCTTAATGTCATTTCAAGTTCATCCTGTTCCATGCACACATGTAGGCAGAGCTATGGGTAATTCACTTACACAGTTCAACATCTCCTTTGTCACAGATGGTAAATGTGCAGATTTTTCCCTCAAGGAAAGAAACTCTTTTATAAAATAATTGTATATTCTGCTCATTTTTTTTTTCTGTCACTGATGCTCTTGTATTGTTATTATACTCTGTCAAGCTGGTAATTAGCATTCAGTCTCCATCTGACACAAGCACAGCTCTCAATCCTCCTTAAAAATCCCTTAGGACACACATGGTAAGTAAAATAATGTGATCCAGTAAGGGGGGGAAGTACTAAAACAATAATAATAATAATAAAATATAATAATAATTTTTAAAAGAACAAATAAAAACCATGAGACAGTGCATAACCACAGGCTGCTTTTGTCATGCAGTCAGTGCATGGCTCTTTTTCAGTGAGCTGCATGGAGCTAATCCTGCTGTGTGGAATAAGCTTTCAGAGCGCTACAACTGTCTTCCTGCAGCTGTCCTTTGCTTTTCCTACACAAAGATCTGAATCCTCTTCCCAGTCTCACCTTTCTTCCAAACTTCTAAGGCACACAATGCATCTTTGACACACAGTGATTGCCCCTCCTCCATTTTCAGGCCTCTTGAGTGACTAATCATTTCCTCTTCTCAGACGAACCATTTTTTGGACAGTGTCACCTGTGATACTTGAGGTGTCCTATTGTTCTGAACAACTCTAACTAGATTATATCATTCTTGGTAAAATGATAATGTCCCTTTAGAGCTTTGTGCACCTACCAGAATTCTTTCAGTTTCAGCAACAATGCCGTCACTGGAAATAAGAAGAAACAGAACTTTCCTTCTACTTCCTACAATATCTTCTTTTTCAGTGATTTCTGCTTGTAGTGACTGGTGTGATCAAGGGTAGGCCTACTCCAGAAATCCTGTAAGACTAGTAGCACCACACAGTAATGTTTTGTTGAAGCTGTACCCTCACACATGCTTGTGCTCTCCCATAAGGCAGGCAGGATGTGCAGAAGATGCTGCGTAGCCCCCACTCTCTGTCACATTTACCCAAAATGGTGACTCAGCTTTCTGCCTCTGCACTCACACAGCAACAGGGCAGACAGAGCAGTAATTCTCACTGAAATCGATAGTTTAATATCATCCCAGCATCCTAAAGTTACCATGGAAATGGCAACAAAAAGATGCTTACACCTTGATACCAAATCACTATGAAAGATTACCAGGCCAGACTTCAGAAGTCCAATGGCTCTTGGCAGTCAGGTAATGAGGTGGAGAGTCAGGGATGGCAAAGATCTGCAACTTGAGAAAATGCTAAATTTCTCTGAATATAAGATATCTTAATTTTGTGATGTCAAAATATGGTCTTTCATACAAAAGCTACTGAGTTGATAACATACATTTGTGCCTTAAAATAAGAATACCAAATTTAAGCTAATATTTACAGTCTGGTCTGGCATTATATGTCTTGGCATCAGCCTTAAAGCCTAGAAAAACTCCTGCAGTTGACAGAACATGAGTATGAGAGACACCTGGCAGGTCATTGCCACCAAGGTGTTGAACAAGGAGTCCCTGGAGTCTCCATTTGCTCATCAGATCTCCTCTCCTACAGTGAGGTAACACTGCAAGTGTGAGCACACAGGAGCTGCTTCATTTCACTGCACTGACACTTCCCAGGCCTCCAGCTATGTATTTGTCCAAAAGTGGGAGAAAATCTCTTGACACCACTGCTAACCAATGTAATTTCTAAGTGTAAAATGCAGTAATAGAATAATTCAAGGATTTAAGAAATATTGGGTGGGAAGAAATACTTCATACAGAGTAAATTCCTGTGAAAATGAGATCAGTGTGGGAATGACTAAGCTGCACTATTTTCAGTGTTTAATTTCTATTTTGCCTATTTTCTCTTATTAACTGACTGGTATGTGTGAAACACCAACGTGTAACACTCAAATATCTAACACAACCAGCATCTGGCACAAGCAGCATCACACTGAGAAAACAAATGATAGAGTCAGCTGAAAATACTTCCCTAGATACATATAAAAAAAGGTGGAAAAATGATATTCAACCCTCTTCTCTTTCTGCATGTCACAGACCTAGAAGGTTTTAGGATTATTTTGATAACTCAGAGTGCTCTATCCTCTCTTACTAATAACTTTATCTTTTATTAGGTGAACCAAAGAGGAAGATTAGGGACTCTGTTAGCCTGGGATTTATGGCTACAGTGAATTTAAATACATGAAAACCATCTGCTGCAGCATCCAAGAAGGAACTATTACATACCTAAGTCGAGAAAAAAAAACATTAGAGATGGATTTTCTGCTTTTTGTAGAAGAAAAGCTCTGCCTCTTCCTGATCTCTAACTTTAGTCTCTGTACAATATTAATTCAGTACCAAGCTAATAAGTCACCTTCAGAACACATTTCTGCTGTATCTGCTCACATGTTTACACTCTCCATGTAGCAGAATTCCCTTTTCTAGGATCTCAAAAGTTCAGAGTTCCAAAAGGGGGACCTGGTGGAAGGAAGGAGAGGAACAAATGCCCAGACTCAATATTGCTGCTCAGCCCTTTGGGCCATGTGGCTCTCAGGTGGTCTCTGTGCAATTTTAGGTGGCAATATATCACATCAGGGGATGTTTCAATGACATTTCATCTCAGTGACTCCCCACAATGCCCATCATGGACAGGAACCATTTTTCACAGAAGTGTATATTGCATGAAGAGGAAGACATTTATCTGTGTAAATATAAGTTCAACTTCTACTGTATAAGTTTATGCATCTGCCTAAGGAGATGTTACTTTATGCTGGGGATCTGGCTGGCATCAGAGCACAAATCCTTTCTGGAAATGACACTGGCTTCCTAGAATTCTCCTAACAACTCTGGGGCTAGTTCCACTCAGCCTGGGCAGAAACAAGGGAAGTAAACTACAATAATGATGCTGTCCCCCTGCAAAGACATTTTATGGGAAAAACTTGCTGGGATTTCCTCTCTTTTAGCTCTTTTGTGGCTGCTTGGAAGAGTGGATGGTTAGGCTGGGAAGGAGCCATAGTCTCAGTCCACCAAAATGCTTAGCTCTTTGCTATTTTAAATTCTATTTTCTCTTTCTTAACCTCTTTGAGAAAATCTTTAAATTTTATATTTAACATCTGCCTTTCTTTCTATCTTTAATATTTATAGTGTATATGAATGGATACAAATATACAAATGAATGAATAGAAATCCTTGACTATTACAAGTAAGAATCCATGTCACATATTTGATTACTCTTCTTTCATCATGTGTGTCAAGTTACAGATTTGAATAATTTCATATTTCTCTGGACTGTGCACTGATCTGTGTAAAACAACCTACCAGAGAGTAATCTTCTTTCATGAAACACCAGTTTTTCTGATGCCTTCAAGGCAAAAAAAGACAGCCCTTTTTTCAAAGTCACAGAGAAAAATATCGTCATAGATTTATGGAGGGAATAAATACAACTTTGCAAACTTCCATGCATTCTAATGGCAACATGTTGCAATTAATAAAACAAGCATGTCCCATACTGGGGGAAAATGCTGACCATGCCAGAATAAGTGGGCCCATATATTGTCCAAGCATGTAAATAGATTAGGTGACAGCATAATTAATCCTCAGTACGTAATCAATGAGGAACAGTAAGGCCTTGTGAAAAATTGAAGACATCAGAATGAGACTGAATTTTCCCTGAGCTAAAATGTGGAGTCACTAGTCAATGAATCCTGCCTCAGGAGACTGTAACAAATACAGAGAATCAGCTCAAGGACAGCCAGAGTTGTAAATTGAGAGCTATAAAAATATAATAATCTAACAATTGTGCCAATGTGTTTATAATTTATAGGTTGGTGTTACAGGTGAGAAATAGGGGTTAGCAGTCTGTTATAATCTGAACTTGAGTCAGTAAAGCACTGCAGAACCTCTAAATCACCACTTCTTTCATTTCACATAGTTTAAAAACATATAATAAAACTATCAGACAAAGCCACTTTCTTTCAGGGTTTGAAGCTGGAGCTGTGGATACCAAACTGTTCAAAGTTAGAGTGCTACTAGGGAGTCCAGCAAAGGGAAGCTCTTAATTTTCCTTATACTCTTTTCTTTTCCACATTGGGCACTTGCCATAAAAGTATAAAAAGTACAGGGGTCTTTTTGTTATAATTGAGGCAGGCAACAAAATAAGAGTTCCATTTCACATTAAATTTCGGTGTTCTCAAATTTAATTCCATTTTGATAACCTAATTCAAGGTACCAAAAAAAAAAAAAAAAAAAAAAGCTTGAGCATGCATTTAAATGGAGTGAAATTGGAACCTTTAATCCTACACAGTGCTGAGTAACTCTGAGTTTGAAATTCCCTTGTCCCAGTGGGTGTTGAGGTCAGTGCTCACCACAGAGCAAATTGGAGCCTAGCAGGATTCAGTTCTCTGTAAATAGGGGAGGCTGCCTCGTGCTGCTCTGCAGGGACTCAGCAGCTCTTCCAAAAGGATTTAAATATGAAGGCTTTGGGCTGTTTCTTGGACGTGACTCCCCCTTAGAGAAAATGAATTAAACAGAGCAACTCTGCATGCATTTGCTAATAACTGGACAGGCAGCAGAATAGCACTTTTACATTTCTTTTTTCAGCCATTCATCTTTCAAAATTCCCCATGCTTCCCATGAACAGACCAGTCATTATTGCCAATCAATCCTCTTACAGCCTGTACAATGTGTAGGAAGGTACTGGAGCATAGGATGTAAAGATGGTTCTATATTCACTCAAACTTTCCCTTCACGATTTAGTCTTGCAATAAATATTTAAAATACTTCCAAGCAACCTTCAAGACACTGTCCATTTGTCTGACATAATCACCATTTGAGCTGTAACTCATCTTCCCTTGCAACTGATCTACTGCATTGCTCTGCCATTGTGATGTGAATTTAACCTGAACTTTGAAATATCAATTGGCACTCAGTATTCTTCCCCCATGAAAAGCTTGTGGAAAATTTTCATGATCAAATTACTTTTCTGCATGCTGTATCTTTCATTTCAAATCCAGCAATTTTTCATGTGCATTTTTCATTGTTAAATGCTCCCACGGAGGGCAGTTGTAGCACTAATGGCAACTAAAAGTTACTACTATTAAAAGAATTGTGAAAACTAAAGTAGATCAGTAACACAATAAAACTGGTAGCTAGTGGGAGTGCAGCCAACCTTTTATACTGATTGAGTCCAGTGGCCTTTCTACATTCAGAGCCCTTTCTTTGAAACAAGACTAATGAACACACTGGCAGTGGTGTGACAGGCAGAAAACCTACCAGGTGAGTTCCCTGGCTGTATCTTTGTGGGGGCTTGACAGTGCCTTTACTTGCTGGGGAATTAACTGAATAAGTAAGCAAAATTGAAATATTCGACTTCCATAAAAATGCTTCTCTTAGACTCCACTACACAGCAGTCAGTAAATCTCAAGATAATGTTAAACAATTATTCTGGTCTGTCACAGGTTCCTGGATATTGTAAGAAATTAGGTTGAGTGAGGCAGTGATGTGTCTGCAGACAAGGCTCAACACTGATTTACCCAGCCATCTTTGGTACCTGCCCCTAGTACCAAAGGGCTTTTATTACCTTGGAACACTCAGTTTTGGGAGGAATTTATAATTGTTTGAAGGATAAATTCAGACCTTCTCAACACAAAGGTTAGCTCTCCATAGCTTCAGCCTAGCAAAATAAAGGTTGAAAATGAGAGCTATAGGATAACAGGAGAGTTGACATCTGCTAAATAGATATAGTGCTTCTCTTCTCCCAGAGGAAATAAATTAAGAGAAAACCAACAAACCAACCTAAAAAAATCCAACCAAACTAACGAAAACAAACCACAGATGCCACATTCTGAGGGAATTTTTTTAGAATTAGAATTCAGACTTAGACTTAGAGCTCAGACTTAGAGTTTATCAGCAATCCACATCCTAGGAGAACCCTCCCATACAGCAGGTGAGAAACCATGAGCCAGAAAAAATGAACTCTCAGCCCACCTGGGCTCAAATTACTTGCAGCAACCTGCAGTCGAATGAAACTGCTGCTGGAAGGTGTGTGATGGATTTAAAACCTGCTTCTGGGCTTTACATTGTGCTGTAGCCTGGGTTTGAGGCAGTAACCCTGGAGCAGGGGAGCACAGAGGTCAGCCCCTGCTGCAAAGCCCAAAACTCTGCAGCCCCTGCAGGTCTGAGCTCCTGCCAGCAAGGCAGCACAAAGCCTTGGCAAGTGCAGCTGGCAAAGTGCACAAAGCCTTACAAGTACTTCAGGAAAGCAAGTAGGAGCTGAGTACAAATCTCCTAGAAAGGCACTTTTCTGAGCAGCCTGCTTTTATCTCAAGGGAATTTAGCATTTCTGTCGAGCGCAGCTACTGCAGGGTCATCTCAGAAGGAAAGGTCCAAGCCCTCTCAACTCTCCCTGTCAGAAGCAACACTTCCAGATTTCTCAGACAACCTGTGAGCACGGAATGTAAGGCCAAGTGTCACGTGAACTCCATGATACAAGGCAGGTAACCTTGACTATTATCCTGCCACATTATCCACAAGCTTCCACGTGTGAGTGGATTCACTGTACACCAGCTGGTGGAGGCAAATCTGTGTCTGAACAAAGCACAGAGAAAAAAAAAATACATAATTACATAATTTTAAGTATGGATATATAATGGACATAATATTTCAGAGAAGAACTGCATTAAGTATATGCTGTTGTAGGGCCTTTTTGCTTTCCTTTTTGGAAAAAATGAATGCAAAGCATATATTTCACTTGACATAATATTAAGCATATGAAAATAATTTATTTCCAAACTGTCACTCCTTCACATGTTTTATTTTCCCAAATTATTTTCCAAATTTATTTTCCAAACTGTCACTTCCTTACCTACATGCTCTCAGTGCAGGTAACTGCAAACATGAATATCATTCAGAAGCTGTTGTTTTAAAATGCTGCCTACAAAGGAACTGGATTTTAAAGAAGTCATGAATCTGTCAGAATTGGGAATGAAGAGATGCTGCACAGAGTTCCACGACCAGCCCCTTGAAAGTTTTCAGGATTCAAATTCAGGCCTCAGATATGTCTCTCTTATGGAAAACTCAACTTCTCAGAGTTTTAATCAGAAGCTCTTTGCCTCTATGCCAGAGCCAAAGCCACAATTGTGGTTTTGCAGCATAAATCCAGACTTGGGCTGCATCCAGGACAGGTTACACCACCCAAGGAATCTGCTGCATCTTCAGTAGATTGGTTTGTTTCCTCCAGAAGAAATACAGCTATTTGGCCTGTATGCATATTTCTATATGACTTTCCATTTGCCAATATTTTCATCTTTTGTTTGAAAAGGGGAAATACTGAACACCTTCTACAGAAAAACTTCCTCCAGGTCAGCCCTAAGAATCCTGAGAATGCAAAGTTATAATGTGGCAAACAGGAAATTCATTTTCAAACTTGTCTCACTTTAGTTCAATAATCTTAGCAAATGAACTGAATTTGTGTGTGGGGTTTTTGGGTTTTTTTCCCCCCAATCTCATTATAGTTTCATTAAAACAGGAAATTGCCTCCATTCCAACAGATTGATCTACTTGCACAGAGCATGATGCCTCTCTGTGGTAGCTTTTGTAGGTATTAGCATGAGATCAGATTTTTCTTTTGCCAGCAGATTTGCCCAGAAATCATGGCCTTCAGAGTCACATGTGCACACCCTCAGCACTGGAATGAGCCAGCAGGATCAAACCCCTCTGCTGTTGGGTGGGACACACACATCCAGCTGTTCGGTGGGTGGGATGTGCACACATCCAGCTGTTCAGTGGGTGGGACACACATCCAGCTGTTCAGTGGGTGGGACACACACACATCCAGCTGTTCAGTGGGTGAGACAGACACACATCCAGCTGTTCAGTGGGTGGGATGTACACACATCCAGCTGTTCATTGGTGGGACGTGCACACATCCAGCTGTTCAGTGGGTGAGACAGACACACATCCAGCTGTTCAGTGGGTGGGACACACACACATCCAGCTGTTCAGTGGGTGCGGCACTCACACATCCAGCTGTTCAGTGGGTGGGATGTACACATCCAGCTGTTCAGTGGGTGGGACACACATCCAGCTGTTCAGTGGGTGGGATGTACACACATCCAGCTGTTCAGTGGGTGCGACACACACACATCCAGCTGTTCAGTGGGTGAGACAGACACACATCCAGCTGTTCAATGGGTGGGACACACACACATCCAGCTGTTCAGTGGGTGGGATGTACACACATCCAGCTGTTCATTGGTGG
>JAWWMS010000038.1:5586284-5672257 GCA_035048045.1 Chlorospingus semifuscus
GTTGGATGTTTCTAATTAATGGCCAATCACAGTCAGCTGGCTCAGACAAAGAGTCCGAGCCACAAGCCTGTGTTATCATTCCTTCCTTTTCTATTCTTAGCTAGCCTTCTGATGAAATCCTTTCTTCTATTCTTTTAGTATAGTTTTGATGTGACATATATCACAAAATAATAAATCAGCCTTCTGAAACATGGAGTCAGATCCTCGTCTCTTCCCTCATCCTGAGACCCCTCTGAACACCGTCACACCTGTCCACTCTGAAACTCAGCCTGCCTTCCCTCCTGGGCACTGCTGAGCACTGCAGCCCCTGAAATGGCACTGACACCACATCCCATCATGCATGGCTCATGTAGGCACCCAGCTATGGCTTCTCCAGCTTCAGAGAAGGGGCTCCATGCATATCAAAGAGCATGATTTGGCTTTGTGGACTGAGAAGCTCTTAATAATTAAAATGACACACAGACACAGATGTGAATGCTCAGCAGCAGACAGGGGGAGCAGAGGGAGGACATCAATGGCTCTACACCTACATATCCGCTCACTTCACAGTGTCTTTTCTCTATAGACAGTTTTCTTGCAGTAGAAAAGAAAGAAATGGCAATTAAACAAACTTCTGATCCCACTTTAGTTGGTTGAACACTTGCAAGAATAAAAACAAACAGAATGGATGGTGTGGAAACTTCTAAAGCAGATGTTACTTCTGATGGGAAGCAACTAATTGCCAACACAGAGTGTGTGTGAAATATTGATTTAGTTTGTGTGGATAGGGAAGCAAGTCCCAACACACTTTCATCTGTTCTTAAATATAAATGAAAAAACAATACATTTACTCTAAGGTCACTGTGGGAACAGAGGATCAGCCAAAGCACACACAGC
Source organism: Chlorospingus semifuscus (assembly GCA_035048045.1). Lineage (NCBI taxonomy): Eukaryota > Metazoa > Chordata > Aves > Passeriformes > Passerellidae > Chlorospingus > Chlorospingus semifuscus. Next base: position 5,587,161 of record JAWWMS010000038.1, read on the forward strand.
CTGTGATTTATATTCAGAACCCACCAGCAGCAAGAAAAGAGACACTGATACCATCATCTTACAACCAGCTTTTGTATCATGGTGTGCATCTGAGAATGCCAGCGGAGTCCAAGGCTGTCTCTGCATTCAGCAAACCAGACTAACTCAACAACCAAATATCAACCAATATCTAACTCCCAATAACAACCAAATATCCTTTTCTAGCCTTCAGCCACATGTAATACTATTTTATGTAGCCATTAAAAGTATGCAGGCACTATTTATCACTTTTGGGTGTCTTTTGAATACCAGTAAAAAAATGCAAAGCCTTTAAAGAGAGAAGACACATGTGGCCATGGAAAATCTTCCATGGCCATGGAAGATTTTCAGGAATCAGGACAGACCTGTGACCACTCATCACATGAAGAGATAATTGAGAGTTTCACTGGGTGTTCAGAACAAACAGCTCTGTGCAGGGAGGGGGAAGGGTGCAAAACTGCTCCAGCCATTGCCAAGAGTGAAGAACACTTTCATACAGGGCAGTGATGGAGTTAATTAGATAGGTAGCTCTGGGAGCCCCGTGGATGCTCAGAAGGCTTAGCCAACAAGATTTCATCAAGGTTGTTAGTTGCCTCTCCATCTGCTTCACAAGGAACTCTTGGCAAGCTTAACTCCATTTCCAGTTGCTAGAGAGACACTTTCAGCCTCAGGATGAAAGTAACAGTGGTCTTTGCTTTCAGTACATAGCATTGTAACGAAATTTTCATACAATTTTCCCTGCAGAGGTTGAGTTTGGAGGCAGAATTCACATAAAGTTTTCTCACAAAAATGCAAACCAGTTTATAAGACAAATATTAAAATTAAAAACATAAAAAAGTTCAAAACTAACTGCAAAACATGACTGGTTTTGTGGTGGGTATTTTTTTTCCTTCTAAGTCAAAGGCAAACAATTCACAATGAATAATTTATCTGACATATATTTTTTATTTTTTTATCATAGAATTTCCTCTGGTAGTTAGTTCCAACATCAGGTACACTCCACTTTTAAGCAGACAGCTTTCCTAAAAATTAAACCACATTCTGAACTTTCTTGGCAAGTTCAATACTCCAGAGTCAGAGAGTGCACAGTAGAATAGAAATGAAGGCATGCACATTTTCAAGTTTAAATTTAATATTAAGCTTCTGTGAGTGTACCCTCATAAAACTTTGAAGTGTATTCCTTCCTCTGCTCTCCCCTGAGGAACTGCCTAGCAGAACAGAACCATGTGAATGCTCATGAAAAGGAGGAGCACGAGAAAAGCAAATTAACTCAATGTAGTTCTTTGAACTAAAAAAAAAAAATTGGCAAAGTCTGGATTTAGGATGTGACACTGCAGATTTGCAGGATGGTTAAGAGCAGAAATTCAGCTCTTCTCAAATGTGCTGAGTAGAATGTCTATCTGCATGCTCATCATCCGACAAGCTGAAGCAAAGATAATCTTGCTTGCTCAGCCCTTGTTCAGATGTGCAATGTATAGGAGTGGAGTTCAAGTGGCAGGAGGCCTGGTGCTCTTGGTGCTGTGTCCCTGTGTTTGCTGGTGTCCCTGTGGCTCAGGCTGAGCCCCTTGTCCAGCTGTGCTGAGCCCCTCAGCTGCCCACTCCTCACCTGGATGGCCCTGGCAGCCCATCCATCCCAGCCCCAGTGCAGAAACAGTCACAGGTACAAAGAGCTGCATCATTTCAGCTGGCTGCAAACAATAAACAACCTGAGAAAGAGTCTGCTGGTCCCAGCTACCTCAGCTGCTGCTCCTCCCTGCTCTGTGTCACCTCTGCCAGGCACAACTCAGACCCAGCAGTGCACACCCTCCCTGCTCTGCCTCCTGCTCATGTGCAGTTTAGTCTTTCAGGGCAGCTCCCTTCCAAACAAAACATCAAACAATCAATCAATCAATCAAACAATCACACTGCTTAGAATCACAGAACCAGAGTCATTAAGTTTGTTAAATAGCTCCTAGGTCATGAATTCCAACCTCTGACCAACCACCACATGAACCAAACCAAGCACTGTCTGCCACATCCAGCTTGCTTTCCTGGGCTGTGAAAACCCTCATAAACACAAACCAAATGTAATTCATTTACCTAATTCATGATACCTAAATTTGCCTCAGGTTCACTCTGTGTGCAATGGCAGCCTTAGATAACAGGAGCACAGGCCATGAGTAATTAAAATCGTATTGATTTTACTCAGTATCACAGTGATGATATGAGTAATGTTAGCCTTCTTATTATGGAAAGAAAATGCTAAGTGGCTGTGTGAATAAGATGATTTCTTTTTCCGTAAGATATCATCAGAAATTCCAAAAATAAAAAGGATTTCAAATCAGTCTGGCAAAATAGATATTTTTGAGGGACTTTAGATGATACATTTAAAAATAATTTAACCCAATAAAAACACAGACATAATTCTTTGCTGAGCCACAGAAAAAACTGGGATGCCTCAATGCACTTAATACACAGGGATATGCACAAAGAACACTTATCCTGCTTTTAAGATGTGATTTAAGGGGAAAAACTTTTAGAAATTCCTCTCTCCCTTTCTCCTTGTTTTCTAAAGTGCAGGGAGCCATTCCTGCCTGGTACTGCTCATGCTGCCTGTCCTGTGCTCTGCACTCTGACTTTTGTGGTCAAAGCACAGCCCACAAAGCCCATCACCAACTCTGCAAAATTCCTCAGGATATTGCTGGAGGACAGAACTGTGTCTGGTGGCTCTTTAGTTGCTGCAGCATTCTCCTATCTGGCAGAGGCATGACAAATTTGCAAGTCAACATGTTTTAAGATGGATTATCCTTTTCAGAAAATGTCTGCAGGGATGGTTTGGGAAAAAAAAATCCTTTACAAATCTTATTCCTGCTTTGCTTTTCACACTAAACCTGAGAAGAAATATTCAGAGAAGATTTCTGCATTCATAGCTAATGGAGGAAGGGATGATGTAAGGTCATATCCCATTTATAAGAAGGGTTAAATGGCCTTTTAATTTGATTTGCTATTCCACATAAAGATATATTTACACACATTCCAGATATTACGCAGATAAACCTGTAATATCTATTTTTCCACCTTCAGAATGATAATGTGAGGAGAATTTTTCCAAGTTCTGCATCACTGCAAACCCCACATATTTCATAAAGATGATTAACCACTGAAGAAAGCTCCCAGCAATTTAACAGATACAAGGGAAAATTTAATGCCTTGGAGGCATATCAGATGTTGGAGGATAGCTTAACTACTGAATTACCCACCAACCTCCTCTTCCAGCCCTGCCTTGGGGATACTACAAAAGAGGTTTCAAGAATGAGATAGAAGGCACTGAAGGAAAAGCCACGTTAAAAACTTTTAAGGAGTGGCCTAGATCTTGACCTTATCTAAATTAGCTTGGACTTGCATAAGATGGGAAAAGGTTGATGTGGAGGAAAAAGAAGACGATAATGATCAAATGTCTTGACTTGCAGACAGGCAATAAATCACTTCTATTGAACATGCCATGAATGACAACAGAGAGTCTTAGACCTGAGAATGAGTCTGGAAACTCTGTGTCTTCTGAGCCAGCTGAAAGGAAAAAAAAAGTCTCCTTGCATGGACATTGTGTTCCTAATTTGCAGAAAGGTAAATAAACATCTTTCTCAGCTTTCAGTTAGAACAGAAAATACAAGCCCCAAACCTTCTGGATGGCCACACAGTCAGTAAATCTCCTCTCCAGTCAGAAACTTTTCATTTGCTATTTCCTTGAGTGAACACTGCCCAGGGCTGGCCTCTGGGATTTAGAAAAAAATCCTCCATGGACATGGATTGATTTCCCTGCACACTCAGCTAAGTTTGGGGCCTGTCTGAAGAGAGGAGTGAGCCCTGCTCCATCCCCAGGTGTGACAGGAGTGTCCCACCCCGGCAGGGACAGCAGCTTCTCCCTGCCCTGCTAAGGCTGACCTGGGCACGGGGGTGTCCTGCAGGTGGGGACAGGGGCTGGTGGCACAAGGGGCACAGGAAGAGTGGGCAGTGCCCTGCAGAGTGACCCTCAGGGGGGTTATTGTGATCCCCGCTTGGAGTTTGCCTTTTTCTCTTTTCTATGTTCTCCGTATTCCTCACACACCTATTTGTAGCTCTGTAGCCTGTTGTATTAGTGACTAGATTTCCCAGTAATTGTCCATGGACTTCCCTAGGCAGAAAGACAAAAATTCCAGAGCTCCAAGCCCTGGGAGGTACAAGACCCAATGCTACCTTGCTTCTTCCTGAGAAACAAGGCTTAGAACAACTCTTCAAGATATATTTTCATGGACAAAATGCCATTATTATCAAAAGGGGGTGCTCCAGAAAAGTGGCTTGACCTGGGGGGGAATTTCATCACCAGTTATCCTCATAATTGGTGATTTTTATCAATTATGCTAATTTCCTAAAATCTATAAAGATGTATGTTAAAATGGGCTTTTGTGGACATCCTTCCATAACTGGTCCTGAAGGCCTTAAAATAAAATCCACTCTTATATTACCTCCTTACTAAAATGATCTCAAGTTTCATTTCCAGGTTAGGAAAAAGTCAACGTTTGCAGTCAGTCATACCCACACCCATCACACCTGATGGCACCAACAAACATAGCTGGGGACATTTGCTCTTAAGGTTCTTCTTCCTGATATTTTAACAAAGAAAAACACTTAGTTAAAAAGAAGGAGGACATTGCAATCATTTTAGTGACCTTGTTCATACAAGCTAGTATTTTAAAACACAGATTTTTGAGTCTAACCACAAACTTTGCATAAGTAATCTGCTGTTGCCCTCTCCAGTTTTTCCTACTGTTTTGTTGCAACCAGAGAGGAGTCAGCGACCTGAATAAGATCACTCTGCTGTTGCAAACATTAAAAAGCACCAAACAAAAAATCAAAAAAATATTTCAAATAAAGCCCAACTCAATGCACACAGCTTCAACATAACAGTGCATGTATTCAGAAATTAAAATTTGTATTATATGCTTTACAAATGTTAACTGCTTAGTTCTTACACATCATGGGATGCAAAGGCCTAAAGGATTCATAGATGAATTCACTTGATATTTTAGTTTTTTGGGAAGGATGGGGTAGATAAAGGCTTACCACTCACAAAAATAAGAACAAAAAGACCAGTGGTACTCATTCTGCTAAATAACTACAACAGTTTCCACATGGGTGTACAATACATTTGTGAGTTGCTAAAGGAAAGATGAGTTATGACCTCTAAGATGGGAGTATTTAGAAATACATGTCTCCTTCTCAGGGGTTTCTGATAGTGCAGGCAGTGTTTGTTTACATACGTACCCTAAAAGCTTTCTGCACCTTCTTTTTTTACTGGTCATGTTGTCTTTTTCAGGCTTGTAAATTGAGGTGTGCCTGTAAAAATTTCTCAGTGCATCTCAGAGACATGTAACAGACTAAAGAGAACTTCTGCCTTACAGGTGATATAATCAGGATTTCTCAGGAGTTCAGGCCTTTTTCTCCTCCTCAGCACATTGAGTAGGTTTGAACCTTTGCCTCACCTCATTAATTAGTTCAGCTCTCCAGACACACTAAAAACTCCATGCTGGTCCCAGGTAGGCAGGCTCCAAGAAAACAAAGGACAAGTTCAAGCCCTTCTCTCAGGTTCTTTCTTAAAGGTCTGTCAATCTTCTCCTTCTGAGGTGAATCCTGGAGTCTTCAGGGGCTTCATAGCTACCCTTTTCTGTCAATGTTCTAAACATCTCATCTGTCTTTCAACTATTTCCTTTTCATTTAACTCTCTGTTCCCCTCGTACTCCTGCCTGTAATCTAATATCTCTATATTAAATTTTCTAACTTATTCTTCACACTGCTCCTTCCTGCTCTTGGATTCTCTTGTTCCCTCAGCTTCCAGAGCACATTCTCACCACGGCCAAATTCCCCAGCCCAAGCTTTTCCAGCCTTATTTCTCTATGAACATCCAACATTCAGCTGTCCTCACTGCAAGTTCTTCCTCCACTCCACTCTCGGCAAAGAGACTCACATCTCTTTTCTCCCTCTGTTTGTACATCTAACACTGGCTGGGGTCTGGGCTACTGCAGGGACAATTCTTCTGTCTCCTGCAGCATTTTTGGAAGGACAAGCAGGATTTTCTCCCAGTTTTCCCCCACAGAATCACTGCTGATGTACCACAACAGGCCAGGCTCTCCTCACTCTGACTTCCTACACCTTGCCTTCCAAAGCCTGGAACTCATTTCATCAGCCTCCAACATTCTGTGGGAGCATGAGATGTCTGTAAGAAAATGACTGCTCCAGAAAGACTTCAGAAAATTTAACTCAAAGGCAACAAGCTTTGTTTACATTTCCCTGTCTCAGAAAAGCTTTTGGGTATTTGCTCGTGGGCTGCTGTCAACAAAAAGATTCAAACCATTTGTACCCCATCTGCTAAAAGATTATTAGTGCCTTTTTTTTTGTTTTTTTAATCCATCTTGTGACACTCTACTTTACAAACTGTTCACACAATTCCACTTTTTTACTCTTCAGGTTTTTAATCTTTTTTCTGGTTCTCAGAAAAAAGGAAAGGAGAAGAATTCCAAGTCAAGAAGAAGCTGCACATATAAGGCAGGTCCCACTGCAATTACTCACACAGTGGCTGAAAATTCTAATCAAATCCTGAATTCCTGGAATTTTTCAAGCTTTTAGATCTTAATTTCACAATTATTCCTCTGCTGTATGCATACTTTCTATGCTGGCCCTAAGCAAAAGGTATTACCAATGGAATAAAGGATTTGTAGGAGATTGTTGTACAGTCCTATTAATAATATAAAATCAGTCTAAACCACAAAGCAATTTTGTTGACTCATGGGACATTAAACATACCTTATTTAAAGCCTTTGTACTTTTTATTTCTGAGTTCTCCTTCAAATCATTTTTATTGTCTGATTTAGAATAATTCAACATAAGATATGAGTTTTCCAGCTAAGAAGCCATTACCAATTCAAACATCAAACTGACTTTGCTTCCAATATGCAAGCAAGTGAACTTAGCTTATTAAACTTTCTTTAAGCTAGAAATATTTTATAACCCAAGAATAGCTGTTTAATACATTAAATTCTTTTACTGCTACAAAACTTAGATGGCTAATGCACCATCTATTTTAGATTCAGGGCATGGATAGACAGATCCTAGATCTTCTGCCTATAAATATGGGCCAAATTCATGCTTATGCATTATCTGAAATAGAGTGCCTCACAAAATCTTTAGAGAGACACAGGAGTTACTTACACGTTTTCTCACCTGATTGCATTTAACCCTCAGATGATCTGAGAGAGATTATATGCTGAGATGGCTGGTTATTTTCTGATAAGAAACTGGGGTTTGTTGGAGCATCTTAAATGTTAAAAGCTACATTTTTCACAGGAAATTTTTTGACAGTTTTGATAGAAAAAGCTCCTATGATCTAAACTGGAATTGCAGACAGAAAGACAACTGCTGTTGAAGACTCACTCCACAAAAAGACTCCAATCCTCTGGTAATAAAGTCTTCTCTGTAAGCCCAAGTAAGAGACTCATTTCAGCACAGCACTAAAGGGCTGATCAGGCAGGTCCATATTTATGTACGTTTATGTATGTTTATATATGGAGCTGCACCCATTTATTCAGAATTTCACCTGAAGATCAGCTCTTCATGGCAGCTACAAAACTTTGTCTTTTGGCATGATTTCCAAATCCACAGTGTTCCTGGCTATAATGGAGAGCAAAGGGAACATGAATCACTATTTATCTGCAACCATTCAGCCAACAGGCCTTTTAAAAGCAGAAAGAATAAACCTATTTTTAGAAACAAATACAAGTGAAGGTGTTACAGGCATACCTGCAAGCACATGCATGTGTTCTAGGGTTAACACAGATATATGCATGAGAGAACATGATATATCCTTGAAATTTGTCCAGAACTTACAGGGTTTAAACGAATATTTATAGGCATACAGAAACAACAGATACACAAGTGCTGATTTATTTTTCTTTTCATTTTTCTTTGTACTGATATCCGAGCTCGTGAAATTTTAGTGGTTAGTATTTTGGCATGAATGGCCACTGGGTGCCACTGTTCTGCTGCACAGAAAAAGAGCTGAAACGACACTTTTGCTGCAGCAATAAGTTTTTTATTATTAAAGTATGTATACTACTGCTTCACATACCCATCTTTTAGAAATGGCACTGCTGCACAGTTCATAGGGAGCTTTTTCACAGCAGAACAATAGGAAAACTGGCACTAAGAGATGGAAAACGTGTTTAAACTCAACAGACAATATAATCTAGAAGAAACTTCCTTCAGCAGTTTATTTTCTACTTAATAAAAGAGAGACATGTTATCCAGCTTTGGATTCAATATTCATTTGCTGAACGACCTTGTGGAACTCACTGGGAGCTGTTCCTGCTCAGCTGCTTTTCCAGTGCACAAATATATTCATCAAATTGTCAAATGCACATGGAAACAGGATCTAATGCACTGAATTGCTTTCTGGAATCCACAGTGTGTGTGCAGCTACAAAAACTGTGCACAGGTAATTGGTGCATTTCTGAATGTGGAAACCACATCCTTAAACCCTCTGAGCCTTATTTTCTTCAGTTAGGAAATGGGGCTAACAATGAATATGCAATTTATGGCAAGAATAACTCTGCAGGGAGAGACCATTATAGAGCTAATAAAAACAGGTTTGGGTCTGTGTGAGAAGTGGCCTCAAGAAGCTGAAGTCCAGCTGGAGAGGGACTTGCAGCTTTAGAAGTAAAGAGAGGACAGAGGGTGGTGTTACATGGATCTGACCTGCCACATGCCATCCAAGTAAATATAACAGCAGCAATAAAAGGCATCATTTGTTCCCAGCTATAATATAAACATATTCAAGGTGTAAACAAAGCTCCCAGAGGTCAATGAAGAAAGACAATTTCACATGCTGCCAGTCCAAAGCATTAAGTTATAAGCAAAAAAAGAAACAGTGAAAGACTGAGATCCTTGAAAGTCCAGAAGATAGACTTGAAATATGAAAAACATCAGAAAGAAAAAAGCAGCCTGAACTACATTGTAACACCTTTATGCCAAATCAGAAAGATCATTCCAACCATGCACAGAGTTTTCAACTTAAAAAAAAATTATAATAAGAAGGAAAATTTATTGCATATTGACAGATTATTGAGGCAATTATCTTAAATAATGTTACTTAATCTTTATAACATGTTATACTGCCCAAATGTGGGCTGACAGCTATTCATCACATTGCTGTGGTGCATACTTGAAAGAATTTCAGAGAAGCTAAATGACCTTAGAAAGGCATTTTTAATAACAGAATAAGGCTAGTCTTAGTCCACTGCAGAAGCTAAAACCCTACCATGTTCCACCAGAATAACTTTGAAAAGTGAAGAGGACACTGGCCATGTCAGAAATGACACTCACCAGAACCTTCTTATTTTTAAAGCAATTCAGAACTCCACAGAAAATGCCATGTCCATGCAAGTACCTCACAGGATTTTGAAAGTACATTAGGAAAGATCTAAAGAATGTTCCTTATATCTTTCTTTATTATCCAAGGCAATATTTCTGTATTCCCACCCAAGATCAAAACAATTTAGTTTTATCAATTTTAGCACTCTTTGACACCCTGCTGAGCCCATCATACTTGTCCAACCCACTTCCTTTCAGTCACTGACAGCTTCTAATTAATTCTCTGCCCTTAAATTCCCTCTGCAGTGGGCCCAGTCCTCACGAAGTTCACCCATAAAAAACCACAGCAATAAATGGTTTGAAAGGCTCCTGAGCTCCCCTCTAGGTAGCCAGGAACCCCCTGTGTCAGTCACTCTCTGCCCAGACAGGGAGATGACAAGGTTGTCTGCACTCCTTGCCTTTCATGTTTGGAGTTTAATAGGAGGTAAAAATTGGTTTCTGTCTGACGTTGACTGCCTTCCCTCACCTGAAATGACCAGCTCAAGCACAGAACAGGGAGAACTGTTTCACTTCAAGGAGCTGATGGGTGAGGGTCAGAGCGCAGCCGAGACAGACGCGACCTTAGGGCACTTCCAGCTGTCCTTGCTGCAGTGAGAGCTTTGCAAACAGCTTCTACTCTGAGACAAAAAAAAATGAGTTTTATGAAAACTAGTGAGCACTCTTAGGCTTAAATAATTTGGGTGCACCTAAAAAGTTAGAGGAATCTAACCTGACCACAGCTGAAACTGAAAAACATCCAGCCCATATTCATGCTGCGCTTTGTAAACATGGTCAAACAGAACTGGCAACAACAAGCACAGAAATTTTTATGATCATTAAAAAATTGTTTTCTGTCATGGTTTACAAAGTGCTATTATTGTGAAAGGGTTGGGACGCATTTGCAGTTGTTTTTCTCTCATTATAATCATAAACAACACACAAATGTGCCTTGAGTATAAAGGCCATAAAGCCAGATACCCATCTGAAACAAACCATGCTGAGATTAAATGTCTTTTCAATTAAAATTTAGATCTGTACCCTGTACCCTAGTCAAGTGATCTTGCAGCACAGCCTTTATTTTCAAGCAGATAGAAGTTACGGATATACAGTAAGAGAACATTTAATGCTTTGGTAAAACAGAGGCAAACATATGGTTTTCACATCCCTAATTTCATTACAGCTCAGCTCTTCTCAGCAATAACTGTCTCTCCCATAATACTTCCAAATGCCCTGAAATACTCTAAGTGAATTTGGTAACTAGCAAACTGCTGTGTTTCTCTGTTCATTAGCATGAACTGTCTTGTTTCACTTGCCTATCACGCCAATGTGATCAGGCATAATGCAGTGCTACACGCTGGAACAAGTCAGAAAAAATTTTAAAGGCCACATGTTTGGCTTTATGCTTAATTCTCAACAGCCTGTGTATTGTCCATTACACAGCCCAGGTAATTTAATAGCCCAGCTGCTCAAGTAGAAAGCAAAATGACAACTTTTTACAACTTTAGAAACTTGTATTGTTGTCACTTATCTGTGAATGGGTTTCCATATGTAGACACTTATGTGGGCTTTTTACCATCTCTTCCAGAAATAAATGCTCACAGCTTTCAAGAACTTCTAATAAAATTTAATATAAAATATTAAAGAGCTTGGCAGCATTTAAATATCCAAATTCACAATTGTTGAAGTGCTTGAACACTGTGAGAGCTGCCCAAGAGCTGGAAACTAATCTTGGCTGTGGGTGCATGAACAACAACATTTCTTTCTAGAAAAGCTCAAAATCAAACGTCAATCACCTTTCTGATGAAAGGGTGAGTAGATAACTATCATTATTTAACATCATATGACATTTTCTCTATCATACAGATGTTCTTGTCCAAAACTAGCCCAGAGCCTGGAGGAGAATATGGCCATAGACATTTTCCCAAGCAATTCACTACAGGGAGAACATTCCAGTTGTAGGAAAACCTTGCTGAGGATGGAAGGGAGGTTTCAGCCTGCCTGCAGCCAGCATCCCTCATCCCTCCTGCGCTTGCAGGCACCAGGAATGCTTCCAGCCCCTGCATCTATTCTGTTCATGTGCTAAGGCAGCACAAAACAAACACACTAAGGTAGCAATACTCATCCTGACCTAAGCCTCACACAGCCAGTTTTACATCACTTAGTTCTTTCCTTTTCCAAACCCGACAGCTTGCTCAGGGAAGAGCAGGGCTTGGATGCAGAATGTTCCTGGGGGAACCCAGAAATAGTTCCTAGAAAGCAGAGAGTGCTCACCCTGGAGCCACACCTGTATCAGAGGAGATGAGCCATTTTATCACTGCTTTGCGTATCCTGCCAGGCAGGCTGAGGCCAGGGCACCTCTCTGGTCTCATATTCCTTCTGAAGCGATAAAGAGGCTCTCATGCTGTAGGTTTAATGTGTAAAACACTCCTTACCTTAAAAAATAAAGTAATATATATATAGCTATGGATCAAGATTAGGAAGCACTAATACACCTGATCTCTTAATCCCATTTCCCCTTACTCAGGACAATTATTTTGTCTTAAACTCTTGTCATCTGAAGACACCAGAGGATCTCAGCATTATCTGCTGCACAAACTGGGGACACAAAGCACAAAGCCCTGTGGCCAGGCACAGCTGGGCTCTCCAGAGTGCCAGCACAGCTCTGCACCCACTGTGAGAGTGAGGAGGGAAGAGGAAGGCTGAGCCTCCCCCTGAGGCACCTCTGCTGGGGAGCACCAGCTTCTGTCATTAGTTCCACTTTCAGATTATCTCTTTTAATCCTGTTTCAGCTTTTCATTTCTGTTGGTTGCACTTTTATATAATCTTGTATCAGCCTGGGGAATGATTAATAATTTTAATTTTTTTTATCTCAGTTTCCTTCTTGTAGCTTTTTTTTTTTTTATATTAAATAAAAGTAGTAACATACAAAAGGTCAGGAAGGGCTAAGCCTAATATAATTGTTTTCCTAGCATGGAACTAAATACAATACGAAGCATCCAGGGAAATGAATGACCTTTACTTCTGTAAAATTTAAATACATAAAATAAGGTAATTTGGTGCCAGCCAAAATGTATTGCACTTTACCCTTTAGTGAAAATATGCACCAAATTACATTGTGTGGTTGCTTAATCAGGTACAGATTGGAGGCCATCACAAATTTTAGAAATTGCTGTGTTCTGGGATAGGAAAGGAGAAAAGGTATGGCACAAAAAAAAACAAAACAAAACAAAAAAACAAACAAAAGCAAACAAACAATAACACCACAAAAACCCCATCCAAGCAAAAAAAATCAGAGTAATAGTACCCTACAAGTGAAAATCTCTGGTCCTAAGTCCTGCATCTATTTATTCTAGCTGAAAACTCTCATTGAACATTTACATGCAGCAAAAGAGCCTGGTTGATGATGATTATGAAGTACCCATGTAATACTAATAATTTTAAATATCTGCGGCACACACAAAAGCTCTTCATGTGAGGCATAAACAGAATCTGTTTCTCTTCAAAAAGACATTCTACCTTCACATAAAAGTGCACTGATGGTTTTGCCAAAGAAATGGTTTGCTTACACTTTACAGAGGCATTACATCCAACCATCACAAATGCCTGCATGAGGGGAATTTGAGATATTCAAGAATATTGTGAATGTAAGGCAGTCAGTAATGAACGTTTTATTTTTAATTGAAATATATATCTGTCCCTTGTAAAATCCATAGATCATTCCAACAGAAGAAAGAACATTACATGAAGAATTTGATACACTTCAAACTAAAATAGATGCATCAACTATTAAAATAAATGTGTGTATTACTGAAAAAATCGATCAAAATCAGATACAATTTTATTCACCAAATCAGACACATCCCTGTTGAATCACTGCTTATTCAATGCAGGACAAGATGCATCATCTATCAAAACAGATATCTCCTACAGTAAATCAAATCCACCATGTGATTCAAATATGTCTCCCACTGAATCAAAAATATCACCCAATACATCAACTGTGTGGCACCAAATACATGGCATTTTAAAGAATTACCAAGCAGAATGCCTCCAGATTTAACAAGAATAACGTTTAATTTAAAGTTTATTTAGACAAAGAGATAGATAGCATTTCCAGACTGCCTCAAAGGCTGATTCCTGGACTAGGCACTGTTATTATATTTATGTTTCCCTGAAGCATCCTTTGTTTAAGAACCTTGCTAGAATGAAGTGCTTTCCCCATCCCAGAAGACAAGGAGGGCTTTCATTCCACTTTCATCCATTCCCCAAAGCTCTGACATCTGGACCAAGCTCTGAGCAGCCCATGCTGTCCCCAGTTCCTCAAAGGGGAAATGCCTTTTCCAACACATTCAGAACCACAGCCCAGGTACCATTAAATATAGAGATGTAAATATCATCAGCATCAACCCAAAATCACGGATGGTCACCATGAATCACCCAACAACCACAGTATTTTTTATTCTATCCTAACGTAGCACAAAACCAAGTCCATGCCCAGCGCAAAAGTGCAAGTCCACAACACATTGCCAGAGTGTAAAGCAAATGCCAAATATTCATATGGGCTGAAAAAGCAGTCAGAAAAGCTGGGAAAACATTCTCAAATACACAGATGTCAATCCTGGCTTGGGAAGCTGCTGAGACATTGACTCAGTTGCTGGGACAGTAACCCTGTGAACTACCCACACACACTTTCACTGCATTTTAAACTTCTGCCTCGGCAGCAGCCAGACACAACTGACAGAGACACAATGCTCTGCTACACTGGACCTCACACAACCATTTCCATAATCTTACACACTATACTGATCCCATATTCTTTCCTGGAATTTGCTGTCCCAATCAAGGCTGTGTATAGGCACCCAATTTGTTTACAAGCCTCAGAAGAGTTTTTTTCTGCAGCCTCAGTGCCTAACTCACGGTGTGTCCTATCCAAGAACACTCTGTGTGACACAGAGGGAGCAGTGCCCTCCATTTCCACCTTCTCTCAGCCCCAGGGGGGAAGGGACACCTCTGGCTGGCTGATGAGATGCTCCACAGCCTGATGTGGTAAGAATCAATCTTTGCTTATTATGCTGGGGCTCTTTGGGTGCTGGGTTTGAGACTACTGAGTATGAGTGACCTTGTGCCTCTCCTTTCCAAGGCAGTTTAATATGCAACAAAAAGGAGAACTCTGAGGTGAGAAGGGAAGCTGAGAGCGCAGAGCCTGACATTCCAGTTGTGGCAGTGAAAGAAAGGCAGATTTGTTTTCCTCTCTCTGCTCCCAGTAAAGGAATTGATGTTTCAGTTTTCAGCAGTGGTAAGAAATGAGCATTCAAGAGAGCTCAGGTTAAAACTGACCACACCTGATTTTATAAAGACTGTCAGGATCAGATTAAATCACCTACAGTGTCACAATGTCTAAAATACAGTCTGATTTACTCAGACAGTTTGAATATTTTTCAAAGATGACAAAATTTTTTCCACTGAGACCCTCCCAAATTGTGGGTTTATTTTATAAATCAGGCTATGTAACTGCTGTTCTTACTGCAAGCTCTTAAAAGGAACAACAAACCATGCTTGTTCCTCCTCTGTCATTCCCCATTATCACTCTCCTCTGTCAATATAAGCATTGATTATAATTGCAGTTTTGCCCAACTCGGATTGATTAGGAAGTAAAGCAACAAGAGTAGTATAATTATGTCAAAAACTGTCTACTGACATCAGACATAAAGCTAGCTTGATGTACTACTGACAAGTAGAAGAAACATATGTTTTCCTTACACTTGCTATGAGTCCTACAGAAAAACAATTCTGCATTTCTGCTGTTTTCGCAGGAAAATATACCATAATCTTGGCAAATCTGGCCAAGAGAAGGAGCAATTTATGGACATGATGTCTCTACCAGACCTGCCTTATCTCTTAAATCTGACAGAGTTACCCTGAGCAGTGTCTGTGCATTTGGTTAATTAAGAATCTGAACAGCAGGAGCAGTTTCTAAGCCCATGACCTTGCAGAAGGTGATGTTTATCCAGATCAGGATGGGCACTGCTGGGCCTGGAGAGAGCTCAGGCAGCAGGGTGGGTGTTGCTTTGTTCCATCCACCTCCTCTGCTGGATATTGTCACAGCTTGAAGCTGAAAGTGGATAACAATTCCTGCCTTGCAAAGGACAGAGCAGGGCTGGCTGTGGCTGCAGGAGACAGCAGGAGGTGAATGCACCTGCTCAACAGGAAAGCTTCTCTTGGGTGGGAAGGTGTTCAGTGAGGATTCTGTTCACTATCACCCTACAATCTACTTCAGTGAGTAGAAGAATTGAAATTAGAAAGTTCAAACTCACTCCATTAATTTCTTCTTGAAATGATCAAATACTAAAATTCAGATATAGAATATAAATTCGGGGTAAGCACAACTACACAAACTCAGTATTTTCTTTTGCAGCACTTGAGGTTTCTGTAGGCAGAGAGTTCCAAAATCAAAATGGTGTAAAGACACAAAGATTTATTTGCTTCCTCTTTTGATCTCCCTTTTTCAAAGAACGTGTTATCACACATTATATTTACTATCTACTTCTACATCTTGTTATTTAAAGGAGCTTAAAACCATTAAATATGTATTTTGTTAATGGCATTTGCTAGAACCTAAGGCACAAGGGAAAATATTCAAAAGGCACTAATCTCAACAAAGTTTTAAAATCATGGCTCTAAAACCTAGGCTTTTGTTGCCATGGCTTAAATTTTAAAGAAACTCCTATTTTTTCAGTATATCCCTATGTTCCTTAAGAAAACATAAACATAAAATACAAAAAACCCTTTCTGAAATTGTAAGATAGTCTTAGGAAAAATTTAATTAATAGACATAAAAGCTAATCTTTTATTCTTAAAGAAAAGCATATATAGCTTTACAGGAAATTAACTGGCATTTTACACAAAGCCTCTGTTATTTTCTTTGCTGCCAAGGCATATTCAGGTACTCCCTTTAAGACCTGCCCATAGAAGTAAATCAATTAAAATCATTCAAATCAGTTACAAATCCCTGTAACATTACAATTAGTGAAACATTCTTGATTAGCTTTAATGGGAATCAAGCAGATAAATTCTCCACCCTCAGCTTCATTTAAAAAAAATTGAGAGAAAAAAATCAATTATTTTGAACATTTCCTAGAATCAGAGAATTTGCTGTGCTATTGTCAGACCTATTCAGAAGGTACAGTTTCCTATGTTACACATGGCTGGGCTGTGCTGTACACCCAGGGCAATCCCCCTCTGCCTGGGTCCTCCAGGTGATCTGTTTTCATGCTGATGCTTGAGATTAGATGAAAGAATTGCTATTTTAATTCACAAAGCTGAAACTGCCACTAAAATGATGCTGCATTTCTGGCAAAGATTCCTGATGTGCTGCTGCTCTGTGTTAGTGCTGATTCATCAACATTTCAAATATTTGATGCAAAACTCTCCCCTCCCTCAAGACCTTCTTTCCTCCTTCCTAACCCCTGGGCAGGGCTGGCCCAGGCAGCTGTGCCCCTCCTCAGGCACTGCCACAGCCCTGGAATTGCTCAGGGGCTTCAGGGAGGGAAGATGTGGAGCCCCAGCAGCCACTGGGACAGTTTCAACCTGATTTTTAGACTATGTTATCTGAACCCTTTCAATTTAGATACAGTTCTGTGTGACTATATTTGCATTCAGTTTTTGATAATGAGAGACCTCAAGTAGCATCTGGTGGATGCTGAAGAATCCTGCTGGTTCCTCAGTGTTAGGCAATGAATTCAGTACAGCCACTTGCTGCAAAGAAAGTCCTCCAGACACTTCATTAAAATCCTCCTTTGCTTATTTTTCTGCTGAACGAAATATGGGTTAGCTAGAGATCACAAATATTACATGGTATTATGGTGAGAAGTTAATGAGCACAGCAAACTCACCACAGCACTATCCTCTCAAAGTTACATGATTTTTTTACCCTAACACCAACTGTGTTTTGTAGCAGAACCATCCAGGAAGCAAGCAGATGCACAGGTCTGTAAATATTTTTCAAAGCAAAATATTTAGCAAAACAGAGCTTTTCCAAGTCCTCTATCCATAACAGTAATGCTGTCCTTCTGAAATAACAGATACAACCCTACTGAAATTTCTCTGAAAGTCAACAATCATTCAGGGTAAAACCTTTACAGCTCAAAGTAGGTAAGACCAACACTATAAAAGAACTAGAGGCCACACAGATAAATTTCCAGAAAGCATAATTCATGCATAATGCAGAACCAGAACAATTAAATGTGGTTGCTGGGGTTTCTGAACAGCTGTGTGTAAACAGAAAACAAAATACCCTTGGCTTGCAGCTGGAAGTGGCTAGTTTTCATTTGGGGAGCAGCAAAGATCCTGGCAAAGTTCACTGATCAAGACTGTAAGAAATCACACATTTTACATGCTGTTTAATAGGTGTTTTTCTTGGGAAAATGCTTTTTACTGTCCCTTTCACCAACAAACCTTGCATCAGTATCTTTGGAAGCTGTTAAATCTAAATTATTTTCAAGTGTATAATGACTACTGTATTGTTACTGAACACCACAGACATATCTGAGGTGGCCATGGGTATTACAGGAGTTCATTATCCATATCATTGCACTTTAATAAGTGAGATTGTATATTTATAACACTGGAATTCAATCTCAGTATTAAAAGAAATGTTATATGTATCTTGGAACTTTGTACAATACATCTTGAATATTTTGTTGTTTCTTTTTTCTCCTGACTGTGTATTTAATGGGGGGAAGCCTATTATTCATACCTCTGCTCTTAATCAAAGCTGAGAATTCTGTAGAGAAGTAGAAAATTGAAATTGGCTCCTGCAACCTAGAGCTGAACAATTATGAGTTGATTTACAAGGAGCCACTTTGCTACATATTTAAACGCAGCTCTGCTGCAAAATCTGGGGACTTTTCAGATAATCAAAATGCTACAGATTTAGCACTTTTAATTTTTGCTCCATCTCCTGCCAGCTTGAACTCTGATTATAATTACCATTCCATCTTCCCCTGAATGACATTGTTTTATCAGAGGAAGATGCTGTATCTGGAGTCTGAGAGTGATGATTCCTGTGGAAGCAGATTTCAGTGGGAAACAATGTGTGCCCTGAAATGAATCAGGCTGGGCAGTAATATTGTGAAGCTGGAGATAATTTCGAGTCCTTGAGACATAATGCATAACCCCCAAAGCTGTGCAGTGCATGTGAGGTAACTGCAGACACAGAATGGGAAAAACCCTGCCCTGGGTTTGTTTTTGTTTTTTTTTTCCCCCCACAGGGCAGGGCCTAAGGAACAAAAAGGAAACCAAGACCAACAATTGCCCAACTCCACTGGCACTTCCCTACATTTTGCATCTTGAAAGATTTGCCACTTCTTTGGATTGAGCTGGCCCAACTGCTAATAAGAAAATCATGCAGGACAGTCTATTTTTGGCAATATCTTGAGACTCTTCTTCCCACGTTTGTTTCCAGAAACTATGTTAGAGGAAAGTACCTCCGCAGTGAAATCCCCCCAATACATCCCAGCTGCTGGGGGATAAAATAGGGGTGGGTGCTACAGCTGCTTCTGGCTCCTGTTTCTCTGTTCACCTGTTACAGACCTAAGTAAATGGGCAACACTCTCTGCATAATTGAAAAATAAAATTTTAGATAAATTACATATAGAAATAGTCCTAAACTCCAATATATAAGTAATATGCACTGAAAATAAGAAATACAAAGTGTTCTCAAGTTAGCGACTTGCCATGATTAAATCCAACCGTTAGAAAATCATGAAGTCAGATTTATCTATAACATAAATGGGCTGCTTTGGAAAGTTCTTTTCTTTTTTGAGAATTATCTTTTTGGGGAAGAAAAAATTTACCGATAAAATGTCAAGAGGAGTAATAAATTGACACAGATGAGTGTAAGTACCTGTTGCAACAGTGGCAACAAATTCTGATTGAGTATGAAAACAAATGATGAGGTCCTGCTGCTCATGCCAGAGACAACATGTAGCAAAACAAGTAACCTAAAATTCATAGCTGTTTCCTTAAAATTTATGTCAGTACTGCTGCTACTCTAGGTTCCATTTTTTTGAAAACCCTCTCATTCAGCTACATTTATGCTGAATAGTGCTCTAAATACTCCTTCTGTGGTCAAGGAAACTGCATACAGAGTTTGGGCCATGGCTTTCAAGGTAAGTCATAAGATAGTACCTGAGAAAGGGTAAAGTTAAATGCATACAAACTTTTGTGAAGTGCCACTTAGAGATATTTTATTTCTATGTATATATATTTTTTAATGAAAAAGTCCTTTCTATTTAAGAATATTCTGCCTGGAAAAAATAATAAATGCTCTAAAAAATCCTGAAGTCAAGCAGAACTTCTGCTCACCTAATTCAGAATGCCAGAGTAAAACTCTTCAGAAAAAGGCATAAAGGAATTTTGTGAAAATGGAATATATTTTATATAAGACTAACCTGAGAGGTTAGGAACCTAATGAAAGGAAAATCCCATAGAGAGCAAAATAATGAGAGCTTTGTGAATAGTGAGTGATTACTCACAGCTTCCCAATGCAAAAGAATGATGTGGTGCCCCATGAACTTTTCAGGCAACAACTTTTTTTAAAAAAGGATAGGTTTTCTGGTTTTGTTTTTTTTTTAACAGAGTCCATAGTTAAGTGGCGGAATTCAGAATCACAGGATTGTTTGAAGTAAAAATTATAGAAATGTTCAAAATCTAGACAAATCTGGGGAAGTATATCTATCAAGGCGCTTAATAAGATCCCAAAATTCAATTGAATCTGTGTCTAAGTTCCAGAAACAACAGGTAGAACAGGCAAGGAGGCAGTGCTGTCATTGCTCTGCCACTTGCCCCATCATCAACAGCAGCAACAGGGTGGGCTACCATAATTCAAGTGTGCCTGGCATCCTTGTTTCCTTACATTGCCTTTTCATTAACTCATCTTCCCATCTTTTAACAACTGGTAACAATAAATTTGTTTCTGTTTAACTTGCCAGGAGGTGTGTGAGTTAACAGCAGTGCCCCAAAGCACTGAATAACTCACAGTTATTCAGAATAATAACTCTGTACATGTGTGTGGAGGTGCCTCTGTGGAAGAAAACACAAGATGAACAGCACACTAAAACTAGATGTTAATTAACATCTGATATTGTAAACTGATGTATAGATTTCAGGCCTATTTCTCCTCTTGTGTGATACTGCTGCAGCAAAAATCCTGAAGGTTAAAGACCCCTAAAAAAGAGCAAATCCTCAAAATCTAGGATTGCTTTTGCAGGTTTGCCTCCTCTGATATCCAGGAGGGTTAGCCTGCAACACCAGAAAGAATTGTTTAGAAAGATATGTTTACTTCTAAAATGTCATCTGGAGTGTACTTTATAAATATTTTGTACAGGATTTATGCAAAGATACAGACTATAAAGGAAATTATTGAAAAAAAAAACCAACAACAATAATAATACTGCTCTTAAACAGCACTTATAAGGCTGAGTCTGCATTGCACTCATTATACCAAATTACCCAGAATTATGAGACAAACTGTAACCTAAGTCATGTAAAGAGAGGATTGCCTGTATTCTTGCAGAAAATCTAACCAAAAGGTGTTCATGAGTTTTCTCAGTTTACTTCCAAAGCCCCAGTGTTTGAATAATGCATTAACTGTGTCTCCTTGCTAAAAATGAGGAAAATGCCTTTAGGTCCAATGTGGCAGGGGTCTGAGAGGGATTTCTTTTAAAAAGCAGCAGTTGAGCCACTCCAAATAGCTCTCAACTTACTGTACTTTCCTCTGTGCCCAAGAAAAAGTGCATTTGTTATTTGGCCTGTTAAAGCAGAAGCCCACTCCAGGCTTTAGAAAAGGCAGCTTGCTCCTGTGAACTGCAGTTTAATTTCCTTCCCAGCAAATCTCAGAGCATCCCATTCAGCATGAACCCTTCCCTAAAGCTGAGCTTCACCCACGGTGAAAAATATGACTGGTTCAGTCAGTGTGGTTGCTAGGCTAGCACTCAGCAAGGGAATAAATTAGCTACAAAATAGTCAGAGTTTCAAGCTTTTGTGCACCTCTGAAATATCAATAAGTAGTGTTCTGGAGTTGTTGAAAAATGATGTGCTTGAAACAATGCCCTGAGGAAGCCACTGCCACATACATTGTGTAAGTCATATTGAGCTCTCTTTGGCTAGTGTCAAACACAAGTTTAGAAAACATCAGAATAATTTTGCCCTCGTGAAAAATAATATTAAAAACTGACCAAACAAACAAACCATCAACCAAAGAGAGACAGGGTTTTATTTGTCAAGGAAACCTAGGAGTGTCCCTGTAACTTCAGGACCTATTTGACAGAATAAATCTGAGTATCTAGCTAGGGATGAAGTTTACTAAACTGAATTATGTCCCTTTATGAGGAACAGGCAGGTTTTCAGTTGCTTCGGCACCTGATTAACCATGGGCCACAAGCTCAGATTCACTAAGGGTGAGCTGCCAGCCTGACAACTTCAGGATACTTCTACAGTATGTGAATGTGCCTCAAAATCCCCTAGATTTAGTTTAAAGACCTGCTGCCATCCTCTAACCAAGACAGGTCTTCCTCACCAATCCTGCTGCATTTGTTCAGCTTTCAGTCAAACTAAATTTGGTTGAGTGCATATCTGTTACACATCTCCAAATGAAATCTTCAGAGATTCTGCAATGGGAAATGGTGGAGCAAATGCTGAACTGAAGGGGAATAAAGGCCACAACCAGCAAAGAAAAGCTGCCCCTACAAAACAGCTGCCCCACGTTCAGCCAGCACCTCTGAGGAGACAGAGCCTTTCTTGCCTGCTTTTAAGTGAGAACAGGGAAAACACATGAACTGTACTTGTCTTGGAAGGAACCTAACACTGAAAGGCAAACTGTCCATCTCCAGTATTTCAGCAGAATTTTCCTCCTGCAGTTGAACACAACTTTTTGAGGATAACAAAAACAACCTGAATTCTTTTAAGAGACATCACCCACTGGATAAGAGGTTTGCTGTTCATCTTTTTTTACATGGCTGCAAACATCCAAACTTTTTAATTAATGAAAACCCCACAGCTTTGAGAAAGTTCCAATATACACCCTATGCACCTGATCAAGATTTCATCAGATTAAAATGTTTTAACCTCAAAGTTTTAACCTTCAGTACTCAGAAGCAAAACTACTACGTAGGAACACTACAAAGTAAAAGCTGGTACATGGGGCATGGGAGTTCTTGATGTTGAAATACCACACAGAGTACTTAAAACAATCACACACACACAGAAGTTTTCATCATGGAGAAAATCAGCACAGATATTCTGCATTAATGTTTTCCCTGTAGCTTTGAGATTGGGCTGATGGCACTTAGAATACAGTAAAAGGTTATGCTTTCTTGGTGAATTCTGAACAATGAACAAATTAACTTGATTGGTTGGTTACATTTCCACAGATAATTCTTCACTGCAATATTCTGGGTCTATTGACACATTTATATTAATCAAAAATACAGTGATAAACAATCTGGAAATTCTTAGAGCTTGAAGTCTGATGATGAGAGCAACATGTATTTCTTAATAATCATTGTTTCACTTCTGTCAGAAAAATCATCCGTTAATTCCTTCTTTCTGCAAATGCAACCTTCTTTGTGACAGTAATTATACTGAAATAATTTAAACATTTACATATAGAACATAAAGGAGTCCTTAAGTGCATGTAGGACTCAGCCTGCAAGTAATACTGTGCCTCTGCATTGAGGTGAGTTTTCCTCCTGAAGATCATGTTTCATGATTAATATAGACTTAAAGATGAAAGCTACATGAAAGAAATTTCTCGTTTTTTACAAGTGTTAACGGGGAAATTAATTTTGCTTCTCGAACAGGGCCACAGCAAATAGCTTGCTGGATTCTGGTCCCATCCTTGCTAGCCCAGGACTTCACTACTCCAAAAAGGAAGAAGCATGAAATTATTAGCATGACATGGGAAACTAAACAGTCCACACCTTAAGTGAAAATATCTGTAAAGAGCCTGACAGAATGTAAAGCTGTTTTTTTTCTGTTTAACTGCTAATTTGCTCTTTCCTCTCAGTCTTCTGTCATTCCTTTTCCCCAGAATTTCACCTCTCTTTGACATATCAAGACTCTTCTCTAAAGGATAACTTGTTTTGCATCTGTAGCATTTCAATACTGAAGACAGAGTCAACAAAGTCAACAAATGTTATAAATGAAAATATGCTTGTGGTAGTAAATCCTGAAAGAAGAGCACTGATGGCCTGCGCACTATTATGGATTGGAAAGCAAACAAATCAGCCAAAATCACCCAAGAGACAATAACCTCCCTTTCACCCTAGCTCTCTATTTTTTGTAGTTGCCTGGTCTTTTTAGGTAAGCTTTAGAACTCTGCCTCAACTAAAATGATAACATTGTGTTTATGTCGCTATAAAGTTGCTTGAGAAATCTCAGATCAGCAGCCAATCAGAAAAAAATGATTGCAGCACCCAGAGCAGGTAATTGGCATATTTACAATGCAGTTGTTGAGATGGAAGCCCAGAGCTCCTATGCAAATCCTTGCTCTTTGAATGGCTAATGCTGATGGGCAGCCAATCAGCAGGTGGGGATCTGCATGCTTTGAGTTATTTAGATAATAATTGTGATTACTGAAAGCAGGCAATGCAGATAAGATGCAAAGGGAAGGGACAATGAGGCATCAGCAACCATGACACAGCTTTAGCTCTTTGGCAGTGTTTAACATGACACAACAGAGCAGAGATCCTGTGCCCTTCATCTCCAGAGCTCTGCAGTGGTGTTGCCCTGTGAACTGACACGTGTTCCCAGAGCTCTGGGACCATCATTGAAGGACAAACCCTGAAAAGCACAAACACACAGCACTGCTGAGGCTCTGCTCCTCTCTGATGTGAGCACACGTGGCTGGCTGGCTGCACCTCACCTCCTGACAGCAAATGAAGGCACATTTAATGTCAAACATATCACTGGCTCACCATTAATTCCTAACTGAACGTGGTGCTACTCCACAGTGAAGATATGCAACTGGTTTATGCACTGATCTGTATCACCAGTGCCACATGGCAGCTCACACCCACATGGAAAAGGGCTCAGAGTGAAAGTGACACATCAAAGCAGCACACAAAATCCTTACTGAAACTGCAAACGCTTTGAGAAGCCTTTGCAACCTGCCCCAGGTCAGAATCAGTTACTCTCTCTCACTAAAATCATGTCACTGAAGGCATGACAGACATCAGGAATCCTTCATATAAACTCAAACCTTTTCATGGATTCATGAATGAAAAGCACTAACTAGGCCTATATAGCTGCAGATAGTTCTACATGATGAGCAAGTGCAGTGATTAGAAACTGCCTTTTTTTTTTTTTTCCTTTTCTTTGGGGTAGGGGGACAGATTTGAGGGGTTGGGAGTGTCTATTTTTCAACTTAATATATCTGAAAACAGACTCCAGATTGCATAATCCTGTTACTGGAGCTACAGAGGCTCCTTTGTAGCCATTGTTCAATTGTTTTACAGTCACTGGATATAGTAGCAACATTTTCACTTTATTTACTAAACTTTCTGCCTTGAACTAAAAATTACTAAATTAATATGTTTACATAACATTTCAAAACTACTTTTAAATTATTGTTGTATTCCAACACTTCAGATGAGTTGTACCCCAGAAAATTATGCAAAACTGGTGAAGAAAATTTAAGTCATACTACAAGCTTGGGACCAGAGGAGTGTTTTGAAAATAAATTATCATAACCAAGTGTTATTTGGGTTTGCTGTTATTGGAATAAATGCAGTTATTATTAATAAGTAGGTAATTTCTAAAATTATTTTTCATTATTCCAGAGGCACTCGGGCATAAAGCCATAATTTTACATTGCCAGAACTTAGACAGTATTTCTTTTGGTCTGGATTCTTTTCTATGAACAAGAGAACAGCTTTCTGATACACAACTGGAGTTTCTATGTGTGTGCAAAGGATGGTGCAGCATTCAGCACTATTTATGTTACTCTGGTATCTTTCAGCAGTGTTAATTCTGTGTTTAACTTTTCTTCTCTGTCCACAATCTACAAGAGAGTTCTTTTCTCTGTAATAAAAAATTACTGCTACTCTTGCATAGTCAAAATGAAACATGATGCTCTTATTACCTGATTTTCCAGAAAAAAAGTCATAAGACTTTATTAAATGACTCCATATCCTTTTTTGAGTCTTTTGGAACAATTTCAGGCAACAAAGTTTACTATGTTAAGAGACCTTAACATGTTAATTCAGTTTTACATGTAATTTAAATTAATTTTTTCATTGTTTTTTTCTGTATTTTCAATCCTTATTTACTGCTGAGTGCAGCATTAAAAAGCATGATGTGGTGAGCAATCTCCTCCACAAGAAGAAAAGCATAGAGCAAGCAATGTTTAGCCTCCATTTTGGGTAAATTTTTCTTTGATGAATCAAGGTTTCAGATTATAAATGTCAGGGACTTAGCCATATTTCTTCAGAACATAGCACATTTTATCCCATGTCTGCCTTCCATAAATCCTTATTAAAGTTCGCATATATACATGACAAGGAGCCAAATGGCATGAAAACACTCTGCCTTTCTTTTTTTCTTTTTTATATAGAATTATTTATGGTACAACAGAACATGAAATCTTGTTCTTCATCATGCATCTTTGGCATAAAAGAATTTCTTAGAAGAGCAAATATCATGTTATTTAGGGCTCTAGCATTATATAAATGCAAAACTACATGACTGCAAAAACCAAATACACAAAACACATGGCTATTTCTCAGCAGTGTTGTATAAACTTATTTTTTAAAGATAGCTACAATACTTTAAAAAAATAAAATTAAAAGAGGCGCACAAAACGCATCTCTGCTGATGACCAAGGCTATTTTGGAGGTTATTGCAGCCTTAACTTTATGCCCATTTTAACCAAAATTCTCAGAGCACTAAAATTAATCCAGTGGCTAAAGGGGAGCTTAGGACTTTGGGAGGGGCCATCGCTTACAGATTGCCAAAGGAATCTGCATTAATATTTCCACAGTGTCAACAGCCTAATGGGGTTAGAGGCAGCCCACATAGTACAGGAACCACATCTCAGTCTGCCATTGACGAAATGATAAAAATAATAAAAACATGCAATTAAACAAAACCAGTTTAATGGACTAAGTGATTTGGTTGATTAAACCTGTGCAATAGCCCTTGATCTAACTTTAATGTATTTATTTTATACAATGTGCGCTGAAGACATCAAAAGTGAGTGTGATACAAACATCTCCTGGTGCTCATTAGCCTGCAATGATGTGATGATGCTGCTGCCATGTGGAGGGACTTAGGACTTGGCTCTTCCTAGATTCTGTTCTGAGTAAGCCTTTGGAGCCTGCACTTGCCTGGCATGGACACAGGGTCAGAGAGCAATTTTGCTTTTGCAGCAGCGCGCAGATTAACTTTCTGCATGTGTATATATAGATACACAGATATAGGTATGTTTTCATGGAAGTTCATTTGCATTGAAATGTACCTCATTTATTGACTCAGCCATGTTTTACAGGAAATAAAATGGCAGTCATTTTGAGTGGTGGCTGCTGCTTTAAGAGCCTCTTTCCCTGGTGCCTGGCAGATGGATGGCTCTAATGCCATCACTTGATACCATGCCCAATTGTGACTGTGTCATTTTGTTAGAGCCTGCTGGTTTCATGTAGAAATTTGCTGTTGGATTAGGGCTTTTGCCAATCCAGGCACAAGAAAAAGGCTATTTAATGTGTTTTGAGATGCCATATGGTGTGCATAAAAGAAGTAGCTTCATGGCAGTCATGAAATGTGATGCATATGAGTAGGCCTGTGTGCTCTGCCATATTCCCTGTGACAGAGTGCCCCTGCTGCCATCAGGTATTACACACAGAAAATCTGATTGTCATAGTTCTTGATCCTGGATGCACCTCAGTGTCAGAAAACAGCAACTCCTTCTGGTGTTTTCAATGCACATGCAAAGCCAACCACATGAACTGGGATAGCAAAGTGAGGAAATACCCACTTTACGGTAGAGCTGATTCAAATTATACTCCAACATAATATTCATTTACAATGCATAGGATTCATTCCAAATTTCATGGTATTTCACTAACAAACCTAAATCTCATCATTCTGTCTCAAACTAGATGAACAGAACATACTGCAGAAAGAACTGATAACAGCACTCTCTCAAAATAAAACCCACGAGTCTGAGTCTTCCACTGTTTTCCTGTGATAAATCTCATCCTGCTTCTTCATCCACTTCTGCCAGCACTGTGAGTCCAGCAATATCCACTAATACAATTCTTATCTTCTTTTTCTTCACTTCCCTTTTTTCTCCACTTAATCCCAAAAAAAGTCTAGAGAAAAAAGCAAATGGAGGCAGGATGTCCTCAATCTAACACTACAGCTATCTCCTCCATTGAGTAATGGGAGAAATCCTGGCTCCGCTGCAGCTTCAGTGTTTGAGTCACTATTTTTCTTCAGGCAGACAGTCTCAGAGATGTTGAGCAGTGAACAGATTTCCTTTAGAGTATATGTGAATGTCACCATCATGCAGAAATACAAAGATACTAAGGTTATAAGCAGTAAAAATCCTACTGACAACAACAATATTCTAATCAGTGCTTAGTTTGTCAGACATACTGCGGCCAACTATGTCACTCTAATTTTCAGACTTTCAGCTGCCAGACTGGCATCCAGAAACACAAAGTTGACCATACAGCAGGTACTCTGCTGCTCAGCTTGTGGGAACAGGAGCACTAAGGACACACGTGGAGACAAAACCTGGAGCTATATGAGGAATTCCAAAGAAAATAATTAATAGTCAGTATAGATAAGTAGCCTTCAGCGTTAGGTGATAGCTGAGGAAAAATGTTAAGGGTAATTATGTAGTTAAACATAGTAATAATAACTCTGTCTAAATCTCATTCAGAGTTCCTAATTCTGCTGGCAGTGCTCCTCAGAGTATCAGATAGACTGAGGAAAACACTATGCTTAACTACCAACTTTTCTGCAAGAGATACTTGAAGCTTTATAGTCATTGGATAAAAGGAAAGAAAGCTCAGGACGTCTGCAGGATTTGGAGTGTCCCATACACAAAAACTTCTGGCAGGAGTGTTCTCATACAATTTACATAAAAACACCATGAACAACAACACTTCAGATTTGTTTAAGGCATCTTTCAAGGAGAAAAAGCGTTGGGCAGTGTGAAGGTCACAAGAAAGACAGAGACAGAAGATTTTCTGTTTATTGCACAGCAGAGTGTGGTACTTCAGCCCAGCTCTGGCACCTCACAGCCTGCATCCAAACCAGCTTGGCCTGGCCAAACCCCTCCACAGTTTTATCCCAAAACTGGGCTCCAGCACAACCAAGACTTCCCAACGGCACTGCTTATTGACCCTTGTGACCATGCTGCCCTGCAATAATCACCAATGTCACACCATACTTATGGATGGCACCCATTTCCTAAAATCCAACAGACTTCCAGGAGAGCGAAGGTCCTCACAGTGCTCAGAGAACCACACTGACAGTGCCACAGCCCTGCCATGCTCAGTGTCACAGCCCTGCCAGGGCACACTCACACCTCTTCTATGCTCAGTGTCACACCTCTGCCACGGTACAGTGTCACAGCCCTGCCATGGCAAAATGTCACCGCTCTGTCAGGGCACAGTGTCACAGCCCTGAGGTACAAGAGTCCTGACCTCACAAAACCAGATCTCCACAGTCCCTGCTTAACCTCAGCATGTGCTGAATCTAAGGATAGTGAGTGACAATATGGACCTCAAGAAGAACCAGTTAAGAAGCCAAATAGAAATCTGAAAGAGACAAACCATGATGAACTAGCAACACATGGTTATGCACATGTTTAAGACACTCTTGTAGGTGTTCACCTGGTTCTACACTGCTCAAAATCTCTTGTCTGTTTTTATAACTCAGGAGTGGAAGGGTCCACATTATAACATGAATGATATCAGCTACCTCCTAAGGTACATCAGCTGGAATTTCCTCATCTACAACTTTCTTATATCCAGTGTATTGGATTTAGTTTACAAAGAACTTTTCTGGGAATTGCTTTGTGTGTACTGCATGTTTTGTTAGCAGTATTTTCCCAGGGCTGGCAGATCACTCCATGGTAGCAGATGTGCATGTTTCAGAAAATCACTACCATAAGGAATAGCATAATTATATTTACTGCTGTTTGTTACTGCACCAGACTTGCAGGGATACTGGGACAATTGAGACTCACTAAGAACTCCTCTTCTTCCTTGGCATAATATACATAATTATGTTTTCTTTCCTCTAATTGCAGCTAAAGATTACCTGCTCGCTAATAAACTTTTCTTGCAGTATAGCCAAAATTATGGCCTACTGAAGGCAGCTGTAGATGCATCTTAAGTATCAGAAGACTTTAGTTTACATTATCTTCAATTTTCTACCTGTCTTATAATTTTGCTTTTGTATTGGTTTCTAAAAAGGTGACATTACTGTAAGAGAACATGAATTTCTGACAGATTATCTGCTAAATTCTGTGATATCCATCAATTAGTTATCTGCTGACCCTAAGCTCTACACTAATTTTTGCAAGTATTTAAAGTGCACTATTGAAGATCTGACAAAAAACCTCTTGCATTATTTTTATGTTCAGAACCAAAGGGAATTTAAAAAGCAAGAAATAATGTCCAGGGAATGATAAAATTTCAAAAAGATTTTATTGAAAACATGCTGCCTGAAAAACTCTGGAAGCTCTTTATTTGATAAGTGTTTTTATCCCTTTTTGTTTCATTTATGATTTGAGAATACATATGCTGATTTCCTTTCTCATTTAAATTTCAATTATTGCTCCATTAGTCCTAGATACATTGTGAATTTGTAGCCTTTTGAAATCTTATTAGAATTTCCACACATATACAGGTCCAAAGCCACTTTTAGATTAAATGACAACAAAGAGAAGAAAAAATATTGTAGGAAATGAAAATTACTACACTTGTCAAAGTGGCAGTGCCATCTACTTGAACAGCTTCTTAAAAATGTGTAGCATGTCTCTAAGAAACAAAAAACCCACAGATGGCAATACAGAAATTTATTCCCTTAGGAATATCCTTGAAGCTTTGTCCACTCTAATTACAACACACTGTCCTTGTTGATAAATCTTATGACACAGCTCAAGGTCACACCAGAGAATGCATCAACATCAAAGTTTGTTCTTTGCAAACACAAGGGTTGAAATCCCTGTTTTCTGAGGTAACAGCTGTAAAATAGGGACTGGTGAAGAATGAAATACTGTACTCCAAGACTGACATTCACACTGTGCATTAGGTAATTAAACCCTGTGTGTGTGTTGGATTGACATGCAGAACTTCCTGACCCACTGCTTTTCCTTTATCCAGAGGGCAACTCTTGGGTTCCATTAGTCAATTATTTAAATGATACAGTGATTGCTATAACTCCTTCAAAGAATCCTTTCGTGCATTACTGCTCACAGGAGGTTAATAATTTAACATCAGAATGTCCAAGAACAAAATGCCACAGTCATGAACAAATAAGATTACAAAATACTGGTAATGGATCTTGACTTCATAATAATTTGATCAGATAAAATCAAGGCCAGCCACATTAAATATATATAACACAACATTCAGTTCTTTGATGCCTAAGCTTTTGACAGGTTCAAAATTGCAGAACAGACACTGTTTTATTTTAACAAGAAAAACGTTGAATACCATGCTTTTAAGCTTCTGGCATCTAAAACACAAGGCAACACAGAATTTCTAATATTAATTTTTTCCTCACAAAAGATAAAGAAAATATCAAGTTCTACTCCCTTCATTTAAGGCTTGGACAAGACATATTCTAAGCATCCACAGGAAGCTCATGCCATACAGTAAAACTGTTTACCTATGTCCTAGGCATTTCATCTTCACTAAACCCTTCTTTCTATACCAGCCTTTACATTCCCATGACAAAGCTTGAAAAATAATTCCCAAGGTACAGTGATGTTATCCTTCCCCTTTCATAGAAAGAAACCAAACAGTGATCAGAATAACCTAATTTCTCCAGAAAATCCAACCCATCAAATTATAGACTCTCCCTTCCTAATTCTTCCACGTTTTTTTTAATTCAAACACAAAAAGGTAAAGACAAAGGTGTTTGGGCAAAAGGAAAAGCTTTCTTAGAGCTAATCAGCAATGGCCACCTATCAGCAGAGCACAGGAGAAGCAGCTCCATGGTCTGTGCCGGCCCAAAGCTCAGAGCTGTGCTTGCAGCAGGTCTGGTCAGACTCACTGCAGAAATACAGTGGGGTACAGAGCCAGCTCCCCTCTGCTCCTAAACCCCTGAGGACAAAGCAGAGAATGATGGATGGACTTGACCACAACTGCAGAAAACCCTTGGCACATCTCAGTTCATTGGCATTGATCCTGCAAAGGACCTGTCACTGGGCACAGCCAAAATCTCAACCACAATCTCTTGGCAGAAGGGATGATGCCACAACAAACACTTAAATATTTTCATGGTTCCTACAAATGTGGAATCTCTTAATTTACTTCTACAAATCTTTTTGTTTCAATCACATTCATCTTTTCATTTACTCCTTCATTTCACTTCAATCTTTTCATTTACTCCTACAAATGTGTTGAGCTGAGCAGGACCCTCTGAACACCCCTGCTTTCTCAGACAGCTGTGGCTGGAAGATGGGCAAGTACAAAGGCTCTTATTTCCTCTCCTTTAAGGGTGTTTTTCTAATCCAGCTGTGCTACAAACTCTGCCATTCACCAAATTTTACAGTTATAAAATATCAGCTCATGATTTTACGTAACTCATGATTTTTTTCTAGAAGTAAATGGTTTCAAAAGTCTGTAATGATTATCAGAGAAGAAATCAAAGAAGAAAAGATGGAGGAAAAATGTGATGAACAAAATAGGTATAAAAGAAAAAGTTTTACATATGCTATCACCCTTCCCTAGGACTTTGCATTACTATGCGTTTCTATCTTTGTGACATTCAATTTTCTTTGACTAGCAGCAATATCAACAGCACAGCTGAAGGTGATTCTCTCAAGAATTCATGTTCTTTCCAGATAAACAAAACTTGGACAAGAAATGTACAAGAAAATGAAAAAGCTCAATTGACTTAAATGCTTTTCTTCTTCCAGTCATCCGGAGATTTCCCATTCAATAACTGTCCTGTCATTCTGACTCGCTTATTTATCTACATTTTTCTATTAATATTTTATTTTTAGAACATAAATGTTTTACCCCTCTGAAAAATCATGTAGTTTCTAGATAAAATGCTAAAACACATGCCTCAATGGGAAGCAAACAAAATGTACCAAAAATCTCTAATCCCACTCTTTTTTTTCTGTCCTAAAACTCTGGTTCAGACTTCCAAAAGAAGACTAAAGAACCTTATGCAAAACTGGACTAATATTGATAATTTTTTACTATTTTACAGTTCTTATATCAAAGCAAAGTGAAACTCAGGAGGGTTATTTTATATCCCCAAGACTTGTCTTTTAAGTTGGTAGTTAACCTCTTGTTTAGATTCTCTCACTGTTACTGCAGCAATATCTCCAAATTAGTGCCAAGAGACTAATTCTGCATGGTGGAGCCTAGAGAAGGGATTTATATAAACCTGAATGAATCTCAGGCAAGTGGTGCTGGATGGCTTTAAACCTTAACAAGGGGCTTTGGGTAAGGCCCATAAATCCCAGGGAAGAATTCTTCCTGCATCGCAGAATCCTGCACTAAGCCACACATCCCTCCTTTCTTCCCAGCCATAATACCCAGGAAACAAAGCAGAACCCTGCCTGCTCAGCTGATGGAAGCCCAGCTGCAAAA
This sequence comes from Chlorospingus semifuscus, assembly GCA_035048045.1. Lineage (NCBI taxonomy): Eukaryota > Metazoa > Chordata > Aves > Passeriformes > Passerellidae > Chlorospingus > Chlorospingus semifuscus. The sequence continues at coordinate 5,620,439 of JAWWMS010000038.1, forward strand.
GTCTGTCTGCATGGCTGAGTTCTGAGACCTCAGAAATGAGTGGCAAGTCAGGGGGCTACCGAGCAGCTGTTGGACTCCTGCAGACTGCAGATACCTGAGCGCTGCAGTGCTGCTGCTCAAAAATCACATTCTACTGCGTACAACGGAAAAATTTAATAAAGACTAACAAATATACTATTATATACTAACAAATGTAACATATTGTGCTTCTACAATATAGCTGTGTCATTTTAATAAAGTATGATTTCCACATAATTTATTAGCTTTTTTTCAAAACTGGAAAATGCTTTTAAAGTATTATAACTCAGTATTAATTTTTAATTGTTTTTTTCTTTAATACTCATTAGCCTTTTTTATAATTTTGTGACAAACATATTTATTAAGCATTAATGACCTTTATTTCATGTCTTTTAAAGTAATTAACCAAATAAAATATCTACTTTGATAAGAAGTATAAACACAGTATATATACATAGTATATAATCTGTGTTTTTACTGACAGAGATAAAGGTGCTCAGGTATTTACAGAATTCTGGTATTGACTGTCAAAATCTAAATGAAATTTTTGGGAAATCTCATTTAAAATTTGAAGCAGAGGAAGTTGTTTTTTTTTTTTTCCTGGAAGTAGCCAGTTAGCAAAGACGGGAAAGTGAGAGATTATCTAGGTGAATAGAATAAAAGTTTCAGACATTAAAGCTTTTTTTTAATCACTACACAAAAAATTATATGCAATGTTATTTTTCTACATTGATGCAACAATGTCATGAAACGTCAGCACATAGAGAACTCTGGAAAACTGAAAAATTAATCTCAAATTCCAAAATCATCCAGCTAACAGCACAGATTTACCATCTGCAGCTTGGAGATGGTAATAAAGACAAGTGGCGAAAATGGTACAAAATGTAGAATGAGCAACACATTTCATCAGTTCACCAAACACAACACACAACTGCAGAAGAGACCCCTGAAAGAAATTGTTCTGCAAGAAATACTGAAAGAAATTTCTGAAAGAAATATTGATTTTCTTGAAAGGAAAAGTCAGAGCTGCAAATGAGACCGTTTATTTCTCTAAAGAACAAATATGCAAAACAAGACTAGAGCTTTAGCTGGCCTCACCCATGCTAATGTCAGCAACAAAAAAACGTCTGCTAAACACTCAACTGGAGTTGGAATCCATGCTTAAATGCACTGGAATATTGTCCTTATCTCCCTGCCCTGACAGAGCACAAGTGAAACCTGCAGAAGGTTCTCCTCTGTCATCCCCAATCCCACAGGATGAAGAGAACCCTCCACTTTGCCTGCTTTTCCTAAGTGAACATTTTATTAATGGAAACGTGTCAGGGCCACTTCTGCCTCTTCCAGTAAACTGAATGTGAACAATCTTGGTCATTGTTTGAAGGAATGAATGGGGGTGTTGATTGAGAACAAGAGGCAAATTCTGTGGTGTTCAGGTATCTGAAGGACCAGATAAAGGAGCTGTATAATACTTGTCTTTTCACACAGAGAAGAGAAGTCCAGTGTGGCTGGGCACAACTGGATAAAGTTCACTGATGGTGTTTGAGAAACTGCAGAATGGTTGTGGGAAAATTAGGATTTTTGAACAAATAACTAATATGATTAAGTAGATGTCGCTTATTTTATACATTATACACATATTTATAGATTCTACAAATTCTGAGTATACACTTTCTGATTGGTGCCTTTGTTGTGTTCACTCATTTTCTGCTTTTATTCTCAGAGTACGTGATTGGTTATAGTCAAGGCGTTTTACAGCCTTCTGTTACCTAGTTCTTGTGGTCTTGGTATTCGGTTTCTCAGCCTCTTCTTTCTTAATTTAGCAAAATTTATTATTTAATAGCTTTGACAAATTCTTGAGGTTTTCTAACAAACCTAGAAGCAGGCTGGCTGGTGCACACTAAGGCCTAACCCTTGCAAATGCATTGCAACAAATGGTGAGAAAACACAGCACAGAAAACTGATTCTCTGCTAATGGCTGTTTTTATTGTCCTTTCAACTCAGCTGCATTCCAACATATTCTTCTTGCCTTCCACCTTTAGCCAGCTTTGAGTTCTTTGCTGGTGTATTACGTGATCAAGTGCCTTCATATTCCATCCTGCCTGAACACTTAAGGAAACTACTGCAGAGAAAGCCCAGCTTGAATGTTACAATTCTAAACATGCTAAAATAAGTCAAATTCAGACCTGAAAAAAACAGCTATACTTGGAGAAAATGGAGAATCTCACCTAAAAATTAAGCAGTACTTCTTGAGCATGAGCAAATCATAACTTTCAAATATCTACAACCTGAAAAAAAAGTTACATGGATTTCTAAGCAGAATATAAAATGTATTTCTCTCTTCTCATGAAATGCCAAGTCTTTGCTCTAAAATATAAGAGTATTTTAAATTTTCAAAGGAAATCTTTACCCCTGAAAAGCAGTGATTTTCCCTTGTTTCATTCTGAGGCCTTCTTTTCAAGGAAAGTAGATCTCATACAATAGTGGAGCAGACCACAATTATTGAAAATTCCATCCCTGAACAGCAGACCCCAGTAAAATTACAGGTAATTGAAAAGTCACACAAGGAAAGAATCCTCAACAGTCTTTAAATGGGGAAAACTTCAGTGTCTCTCATGTGTATAAGAAAACATAAAATTAAGAGTCAAATAAAACTCTAAGTCTATATTAAGATAGAAAAAATACTGGATAGTTCATTAATTAAATTGGTCGGATTGACCTTTATCAACTTTTTACATCTTCATAGTACATTCTAATTCAGAATAATTTTTAATGTTGGTATTTTCTTGAAAACATACATTTGAGGTCACCAGACCTTGTGCTGAGATAAAGTCACATCTGTAATTGAGAGCAGCCCAGAACATCCCACCTCCTGTGCCCTTGTCCGGAAAGAGAAAAGGTGGGAGGGCAGTCACACTTCCACAGCTTTCCTTATGTTCACTCTAGAACCAATCATGCCTGCAACCAATCAATGCAACACTTTCATAAAAGCTTCAAATGAAAATCAAATTTCTCACTTCCACTATGAAATAGCCAGACTTCAACAGGACTTTTTTTTTCAGAGGACTGCATAATTTTTAAAAGCCTTTGAAAGATGGAAGGAAATAATTTAACCTCCTTCCATCAGCAGTGTGAGAGGGCAGGGGGAGCTGCAGCTGGGGCTGCTGCCTGACTCTGAAATCCACCTCATCCCAGTGAAGGCAGCTGCACACCTACACAGGCATAGAAACACTGAAATTATGTTAGAAAAAACAGTTTGACACCATCAGAACCTGAGACAATGCCTGCTTACAAACAGACATAATGAAAAGACTGAAAATATCTAAGAACCTCTATTTTCCTATAGGTTCATCACTTAAGTGCATCTGCAACAACCTTGTTATCTTATTCACAGGATGCTCAAAAGGCATGAGGATGTGGCTCTTCAGACTATGTTCAGTCGTGATCACAGGTGGACTTGATCTTAGAAGCCTTTTTCAATCTCAATTTGATTCTATGATAGCCAAAATGTAGATAAAGTACAGCAAGATTGACATCTATAAAACACACCGAAATAGAAATATTGTAGGACTTTAAAACATAATATTTTAAGCTATTGTCATTAAAATAGAAGCATGCAAACAAAAAACATGGGATGAGGGAAGTATTCTTCTAATAATTTTATTTATCAGCAACCAGTTACTTTTTAAGTGAGTAGGAATTTTGCTCCTACTGGAGCCCAGCAAGCTTAGGTTGCAAGGCAAAAAGAACTCCTCTTGTTTTTCAGATGTTTTCTAAATTAACAGTCATGATGGTAGTGCTTTTGAACACAAGCATTCATATGCACTATCTGCATGTTCTTTTTTCCAAATTATCATTTCTCTCTGTGGGAATTCTTGCAATGTACAGCATGTGGTAATACCACAGCACACACACATAAATACTCACTAGCTATAAAAAGACTCCCCACAATTTCTTCCTTTTTAAAACACCTGTAAGTCGTTTTATCATATTACAAACCCCATATTTTGTAGAAGCATTAATTCATGGGACCCCTCAAGAGACAACCACACTCCTATAAAGGCACAACAGTTTGGTAATTGGAATGTTGTTGTTATAAATAAGCAGAGAAATGCACATTCAAAATAATTTTTTGCTTTACTACTTGTGTGTTGCAAAATGATAAATCTGTTTGGAAGCAGCTCTCTGTTAGTGAAGTACATAAATTTTCATAAGTCTCTAAACCATTATTGGCAGGTAAGTGCCCTCAGGCTGCAGATCCCAGCATAGACTCCCGAATTCTGGCAAGATGTGGTGGTATTTCACCCACTGACACTGACACAGCAGGGGTGAAAAAATAATATTTTATTTGGGTGTTTGTAGCATTCAGAGTCAGTATCTGCCCAACAGCTGGGAGCCATCACATCCTTCTTTCCACTTTAGTTTATCTGATGTCTTCCTGCTGGTTTTCTTTTACATTTTTCTAACTATTGCTAATTCTGTTTGTCCCAAGCCTCATCATGCTTTCCTCAGACCAATTCCAATTTCTGACTTAGCTCATCTCTGGTAAAATGTCTCCCTTCACTCAGCACACTATTTCATGAGTACCATAAATTCAGCTTTCTGAGGAACTCCATGTATTAAAATGGTGCAAATTCAAAAAATATCTGTAAAATTTCACTCAACTCTCTGTGTTGCAGGGCAGGTAAAGCAGAAGGTTTTACCCCTAATCCCTGAGGAGATGGCTCACCACTTACCTCATCTAACATTAGAAATGAATGGTGAAATCACTGGCCATTAACAGAATATAGGACTCGGCAATAAGAACTAAGACCACAAAGTTACCAACCTCAGGAGAAATAATTTTCTGAAGAAAATAATGACTCAGATTTCTGCCCTGAACCACTGCTTCTGGAAGCCAGTGTAACTAGACACTCTCCCCTGACATCTGTGCAAATTGTACTGTGCCCTTCTTGTTAGGAAAAATACATTGGGGATGACAAGTCAAAACCAGGGAAAATCAGCTGCTTCAAATTGTATGTAAGGAGAGCTGATGCTGCTCCAGGGATCCCTTGAGTAGAAGATAAACTCTACCTGTAATAAGAGAAGCATGCATTTAACCCAAAACAATACCTAGGGAAGGTGAGGAATAAAAATAATGCAGAAGCCAAAGACTGGCACAGCAACAAGCTCACTGCTATCAGGGGACAAGCCCCTGGAAAAACAGGACATGGTGATTTCCAGTTGCAGGAGGATGCAAGCTTGGAAGATGGAAGACCTGAATAGTATTTATAGAATAGCAACTACATATAAATTGGCAATATATCTTTTTGATTCATCTTTAATACAATTCCTTAGAAATAAATCATATGATAACCTAATCTACAGAGCCTGGGCAATCACAAATGCAAGGCAAATGCCTTCTGATCCTATCAGGCTTTCTGTGAAGAAATTCTTCCAAATGTCCAGCCAAGGGTTCACCTGGTGCACCTTAAGATTTTGTCCTGGATAGGTATTCTCTGAATAATTCATAAAGTCCTGAACATCTTTTCAAGCAGCTTTTTCAGTTTGCTTGGACAGCTGTTTGTTTTCAGTTATGTATATGTCCTGTGAGATTTAACTCAGAAGTAATTCATAAATAAATCTGTGGAAAGATCTTTTAAAAATGTAAAGTACTGCAGTAATTGATGTTGCCTTACAGTAGTTCTTTCCCCTGCATTAAAACATGTAAAGAATGAATGAGCATGCTCCACAATGAGATTGTGTGAGTAGAACATCTGCACACAGATGTATTTACATTCTGTCTGTGTGCACCTGACAGGCATGTATATTAGTTATACTACATATAAAATAAACAAAACCCAGACTAGGGTGTGAAATCTAATCAGCATTTTATTCCAAAATCTATGCACGAGAAGGCATTCCATCACCCTTAGCTACAGTTCTCATGTTACTCTTGCATTTTAAGCTATGCTTCTAATTTCACATTGATCTAAACATATGCACACCTATAGATACCCAGACCATAATCCTTCATATTGGCATTTTATTGCTCAAAACAGGACAATGCAAAGAGAACAGTGAAAGCTGTTGCTGTTACCAGCTGAGGTCTCTTGGTTGTTGATCTCCTTTAAAGCCATGCATGAGGAGCACAGCTCCCCAAAAACACCACCCATGCACAAGCTGAACTCAAGAGGTGACAAGAAATGCTCAAGATAATCAGTTTATCATCCCTTGCATTTACAGGTGAAAGCTGTCATCTTTTCATCAAAGTGTGATTTGGCATGTTCTAATAAGCTCACACCTCCACACCTGTCAGCAAATTAATGCTGGCCCTTGCTGGCAGTAAATGCTGGACAGAAATGCTGTAATAAACTAAAGGAGATAAATGCACGTAAGGAAAACGCTGCCAGTTTTGAGAAACTAACAGAGAGAAAACCTGCATTCTGATTTCAATGCATGAATCATCCACAGAATTATAATAACAGGGCCAAACACACTGCTAAAATGCCATCTTTTGTTGCTGGAGAAGGATTAAGAACAACATCTTTAATGTCTGTACTATCAAAGCAGCACTACTACCAGCACAGGAAGAAGTGCACAGCTTCCATACAGGAAGCCAAGTATCAAATCTGGTGACATCCTGATGATGGTGTTCTGCCAAAGGACAAGATAAATACAGCACTAACCCACCTAAGTGGGGACACAAGTCATTTCTGGGGCTGGTAATCTCCTGTGTCTGTGGAACACCGTTGTTCAGTCTTCAATTACATGTTACTTACAGAGAGAGACCACAAGTACAGACCACAGAGTGGTCTGTAACCTGCTTCGGCCAAGAGACAAAATGAATGCTTGATCCTTTATTGGATTTCCTTCCCTCAGCAATGTCAATTGCTCTAAAGCTGGCTGCCCTGTTCTGTCAATTCAGCAATCTCAAGGCTGTGTCCTGCTATGTTCATTTTACAGTGAAATAAAGAAAGGGTAGATACAAGTCTAAGGAAACTGAATCACCACATTCTGAGTTTGACTCACTGATGTATACATAATGTAACTGCCCTGCCTTGCTGAACCAAATCAGAAAAATTTGCTTGGAAGTCTTTTCTTTTCTAGGGTTTACAAAGTAATTTTTGTGTTGAGTAAATGATGAACTCCACCTCTAGAAAAGCTGATCTATTGAAATAAAAGGTCTTTGTGTTTGACTACAGCATGAAGCATTGCATCTGACTACCAGAAAGGGATCATTCACCAACACACACCTGTAAACAGATGTGTTGTGTTTTTAATTTAACATATAATTTTCTGAGACTTTTAAAGACTTCTCTCATATTTACTGTGCAAAAAACATTTTTCAACCTAAGAACCTCAATTTAATCTTTACAGAGAATATTTCCAAGATCACGGTATCCTCTGTATTTATCAACTATCACCCCTCCCAAAATCTCCTTTCCTATAATTTTCATTTGCTTTTGGGCCAGCTCCATCTAAGCACACTAAATAACTCACAGTTTTCTTCTTTCTTTTTTCCATCTGTTGGCTCTATAAACCTCAAGGAGCTGAACACTTAAATTTCAAAGAAACTCTACGGAAGGCAGTTATCTCATTAAAATTCTCAGCTGCCAAATTTTCTCCTGCTGAGACACCTGGGCCCAGAACTCCCACCCAAATCTGTGTGAAACACCTCTCAGCACCATGCTAGGCTGCTTCTCAGAATCCTTCCTCCAGAATGCCCATAAATCCATTCTCATCAAAGTGTTCAAGAGAGTAGGAGGGGAACGAGCATGGCTTGCAAGGTGACCATTAAATTCATTTCTTCACTTGCTCGTTGCTGCATCTTTTTTTTTTTTTTGTTATATTCCCATTTGCTCATTGCTGCATCTTGCTTCCATCTTTTGTTTATACGTTGTTAACTTTTCACATAAGCAGGGACCTCATTTCCTCATTTGTACATTTAGCATCCAGAAGAAGGCATTCCATGCAGTGACAGCAGCTTTTTAATTCCTCTAAAAGGATAAATGTGAAACATTATCCATCTGCAGTGGAGTTATCCCTTTCATTTTTTTTTTTGTTCTAACAGAAGCACATTTCATTAATGCCCACCCATGTCTTCATCTCATTAATTCTGATTCTCTACATGAAAACAAGTTTGTCCACAGAGTCCCTGTTTTTAAGGCAGCATCTCAGGTTTGTGACTACGAAAATGAAAATCTTAAACTTATGAATTCACCCGTGACCTGGAGCCTTAGGCAGCACACATGCACAGCCTTACACTGCACAAGCACCCTCCTGAATCTTTTTGAGCGAAGCAGCTCTGCCCAGAAGCAACTTCACTAAATTCACACCAGCACTTTTCTTCTTAACGCTTCTGAAACTTCAGCAACCTCACTGGACTGATTTAATGGCATTTAGGGGGAATTTCCTTCCCTGAATGGAGGCAGTACCACTGTGGGTCCTGTATGGTTCCCCCATCCCAACCCTGGAGGCAGAGCTGTGCTGGATTTGCTGCCCCAACAGGGACATCTCAGGGCATCTGGTGGCTAACACAGCCCCACAGCTGTGCTCCAGCGCCAAAACCTCTGCCTCAGAAATGGAACAATGCCTCATCAGTTCTAAACAGAGCATTAAAGTTGGGACCATTGAACAAATGCAACTTGTGCCCCCAAAATCCAATTTGAAGACCCCATTTCCAAAATACCAGCAAATAGGTACTGCCTTGTTTGTTCTGCAGGTGCCAACACAGACACAGCACACTCTGCTGCTGGAGACTTCCCAGCAAGCTGACACACACCTTGCAATGAACAGGAAAACTGGGAAGAAAAACTGGGACTGACATTACTGCAGCAGTTGGACACAACAGTGAATAAGCCATGCAAGTTGGCAAGAAAACAAAGTGCCTTCATTCTGCCTGAATACTGGGAAAACTTAAAGATTTATTTTGAATCACCTCAGTTTTAGTAGTTTGCTGTGGCCTCTTCAAGTTTGTTTCTTGCTGGGTTCTTTTTAAAATTATTATTTTTATTGCCATTTCTGTTGTGCAATCCGGATGAGGGATTTTAATGGCAGGGTGAATAATTTGTGGAAAAGTAGGGGCTGCAGACCTCATAAGCATAGCAGCACTATAAAAGTCTGGCTGGAACAGAGAGATTTGAACAAACTCCCTCCCCTCTTCCTCAGGGTTAGATTTACAGTGTGAATTTTTCACTATATTTACAGTGATACATTCATTATAAGTGTGCTTTAGTGCTGAAATTACAAACCTGAGAAATGGAACATATTTGAGACTGAGCTCAGTTTTCCTCACTCATTCTCCCTAGATTGTTCATCTTGGCATTTTCAGCAGATGTATTAGTATCTTTCTAATGCAAATTTTACCACAGATACTCCAAATATGCTGTGCAACTAAACAAGGGGTACTCACCTTTGAAACTGAATGCCCTAACCTGAAACTTCAAATATTTAAAACATATAGGACCAGCTGTATTTGAAAATTCAGGCAATTTTAACCTTGGAAATTCTTCTTTCAAAAGAACTCACTTCAGGTCTGGAGGCAAAATTACACATTACTAATTACATAACTGCAATATACCTTGTGTCCTCAATCCAGCAGCATGTGTATGAGTTTTATAATGCAAAAACATAATTACCAAACTTCATTAAAGCCAGATGCTAAATAGAGATGTTCGCAATATTATAACCCATATTGTCCTTCCTGCAGCTATTGAGTTCAAAGGTATGCAAGCTCTGCTTTAGGAAATCTCAGAGACATCTCCAGCTCTACTGAATCCTGCAGAAAACTGTGGTTAAAATGAAATTATACAGTTACCACCTTCATTGTCATAGTAAGTCATGAAAAGCTGGATTTGTGGCAACTACTTCACGAAGAATTAAGCTGAGAAAAGTTTTGGAACTATTTATTTTTCTTTTAAGAATCTTGCAAGTATCAAAAGAAAGTTCAGGAAATTTTACTCCAGCTCAAACTATATCTGTCTTGGGAGCCTTGGACTCTGTCAGATTTCTGGTAGAAGCATTTTGATTATAAATCTTTGTTTAATGTGCTTATAGATAATTCTGACTGTTCAAGAATTACACATCACAGTAACCAGCAGCTCTACCAACTATAAATAAATACTACACCAGAAATTTTGGCCCTTGCTCTATTTTCCTTGTAATATATAAAGAATGCAGTTTATGTGACACCATACTAGCCACTGCATAATTTATTGACCATGTAGTCCCACTTTGAATCATCACAAAGAGATCACAAATGATTAGCCATTAACTATTCAGTTTTAAATAGTTTTGTGGTCTGAACACTTGCAACACTGAGGATATCATGTTCCTATTAATATTAATGTATGAATTTTGTCTGAATAACTAAAGACTCCAAGAAGCTGCACAGCATGAAAACACGAGGGTAGGTCTAGGAACTGGGTAGTGCCTTTTCTTTCTCACATTATTATTTGGTACCAGTCTTGCAGCTTGATGGATTAGCACTAAAAAGTCCAAAATCCTTAACAAAGGTGTCTCTGCTTTAATCCTGCTGCTTTAAGTGCAAGGAAACTGCAGAATTTGCTATATAATTCCACATATGCATCCACATACACATGAAAAATTCTGAAAAAGGGTATGTAAGATTTCTGTCCCTCCCTTTTCATTCTCATAAGCTTTAAAACTCAGAGACTCAGCGTACAAGTTTTGGGGTAAATTTCCCAGGTGCTGAAGCATAGGTTTTTGGTAAGCCCCAAAATCAGGATTAATTTTCTGGTCCATTTTAGTTGCTATGTTAATGGCTTAATTCCTGAAAAACTATTCTGCTTCACCTTCCTTACAAGCAGAGATTATACTGTATTATACTCCTAGCAACATTCTGCCTGTTGTATAACTCATTAAAATAAACTCCATTGCATAGCAAGCTTTCCTTAATTAATCACTGAAGTTTGATGCTTTTATGGTTTAATTGAGCTCTTTTGGCACAGAAAAGTAGCAGGGAACAAAAGGAGTTTTCTGCCTCTCCAATGGTCCAAAGTCTGAATGGCAATAAATATAGATAGTGGTCTTTCAGTGTTGAGACATGTAAATAATCCAAAAATAGAAAGCAGTACCAAGAATGGGTATTCCACAATGAATTTGGACTTACTTGACTTTCAAGCAACTGGATTCTTCAGGAATCAGAACTTGCTGCCTTATATAGTTGGTGACCCTCAGGAGAATTCCTTTTGAAGATACACTATTAAAAAAAACCCCCAAATTTCTAAACAGCTGGTCATATAACAGATGCCTGTCCCTGGGGTAAGGCAAATTTATTATCTAATTGAAACAGCTGATTCTGATTTATCTGTGTAAGACTTCAGTGAGGCCTCCCAGGAAGGCTGCCCAGGGCACACTGACCCAGCCCACAGCAGGTTTGGTGTGAGCCAGAACTACCGCAGTGCCTTCAACTTTCACACCTGAAATTCAGCATTGACCAATGCAGATCATACACCCCACTCAACTGCATTTCTTTGTGGATGAAAATGTCTACAAGAAGAAATGTGTCAGAAGACTCTTCAGAGACTGTCACAGAAGCTGGACCTGCCACCAAGACTCTCAAATGAACTAGTAATTGTAGCTTTGTATTTTCAGTTGCTCCCTATTTCCAGAAGAACAGCAATGCTGAGAGTGTCCAATGACTGACTTTTAGACTTCTCCACCAATCCCAAGGTAAACTTTTAGAACAGTGCCAGGAAGCTGTGGTGATAACTGTCCTGTCAATCTCATATATTCCTTCAGAAGTACATTCAAATTTAAATGGAAAGTTGTAATCATATACAGAGATATTGCTAGTTATGTTTAGGAGCATAATTTGATATCCATTCTTACATCTAAACATAAACAGTTTTCATAAGGTCATGAAATTTTAGAACTACAACTGGAATCTGTGTCATCTTCAGAGGTGTTCTTTATTATTTATGACTGAATCTCTTCTGCTAATCTATCACCAGTACAACACTGGAATTCTCATCACTGCTCTGAAGAAACAAGTAAATCATGCTCATATTTCTCATTCTATTCTCTGTTCTCAAAACCTAAATTAAATGTGAAGACTGGAAACTGCACTCATGCATTCTTAACAGCCCAGCACAATCATAACTCAAATACCTTCTTGCAATTTTTTCTATTAAATTCAAGCTGGCAAACTCATGCCTGATCAAAGCAATTTTCTGATACAATACTCTGAGGCAGCCCCACTGGGGAATGGGTCCATGGGATCCTCCCCCAGCAGGTGAGGATGCAGCCTGCAGACATAACAGCCAAAAGACATTTAATCAAAGAGAAACACTTCTTGTTGGCATGTGTGGGGTTCTTTTACACCTAAAAGGGTGATTTGTACTATTTCCAGCCCTCTGCTTCCATGGCTTTGCTCACTGGGATTTTCTGGAGCTGAGGGAATGTGAGGCTGCCGCAGCTGCTGGAAAAAGGCAAACTGGAGCTGCTCATCCTATGTGAGCCAAGGTCTCAGTGCTGAGCACAGCACAAACATTGGCTCATGACCTTTCTGCAGTTAAGCAAGAGGGAAATGGGCTGAAAGGAAATAAATACCCAGTGGTCATCTGCCTCCAGCTTTTAGCACTGGGCACTGCCTCAACACTCACCCCAAGGAAACTGGCAGTGATAAACATTTGAAGGGTGATTACACTTTTGGAAAACAGCTGACCTGGTATTCCTGGGTCTACAGCTTAAGACAAAATGTAGGAAAAGAACCTGGAAGTTAGCCTGTGTTGTCATCTTGTTGCAAAGCTCCCATACCTTCTCAGTGATTTCTAATGGTCATCTCCTCACAGCACTGACTCCTTCTTCCTCACAGCACAGCCAACAAACTCCAACTCTCTCCTCACCCAGCTCTTTTATAGCCCTCACCTTTATTGGACACAGCTGTGGCCTGTTAAGGGCAGGCCTGTTCCTCATCTGTGGTCGTTAGCACAGCTGCACCTCGTTAGGTGTGAGATTAGCTTCTGCACTATCTGTATTTTCTTACATTCTATCCCCCCACAACCCTGGACATTTAGGGCAGATTTTTTCTGAGCCAATACCTGCCTTGTAAATACTACGTAAATGTACAAAGACTGTCTAGAAAACCATGGCTCAAAGGCTGATCCATTATGTCAGATGAGATCTATGTGCTCATTTGGTGTGCATCCTCATGAGGCATCAGCTTCTGAAAACAGGACATCTGCTGAGCAAGCTGCTTTTGACATGGAAAAGGATCATGTATCTACTAATATATCATTTTATCACCCCATTAATATGGACCACATTGTTAATCTCTAAAGATAATTTGATGGTGAGCTGAATGTGAATCTGGCTTCCTAAATAAAATTACATACTTCATTTTTCCTTGCTTGGACCTAGTTGTCCATTTCATTCTATAGGGAGAGGAAAAACCCTACAGAATTTTGAAGAATCAGTTAAAGGCCTTGGTGACAATACTCCAGGCTGTTTATTCATGCTCAGGGCAAAGAGTTGAACTACAAAATGCTTTTTTTTCCTTTCTTTATATATTTATTTATTTATTTAGAGAAGAATCTAACAAAGATAATTGAAAAACCTTAACTTCCAAGTACAAGGAAGTTAGACTCAGGAGAAGTGCAGGAAAAGTTCCCCAAGTTATTAAAATGACAATCAACACTTACATGCCTAAGATAACTGAATTCAGATTAAATGAGCAATAACTACATATTCCTTCACCATCAGTTGCCAGTGAATCCACTGGCACCATAGGAGTCCATAGGAGTCGTGAAAGGTTCAATTCTCCAGAAAAATTGCTAAGCCTTGGTTTGCTCACTGACTTGTCCAGGTCATGACTTGGAAAAGAAGTTTCTCAAGCAGAAAGTGACTCAAAAGGAAGGGGAATTGTTTTGTTGGGGTTTTTTGGTTTTTTTTTTTTTTTTTCCAGCATTACCAGGACTATTACAGCAGGTATCAACACAAATGTTCTTAGCTGCTCACACAGAGATCAGGGAAGGGGCCACTGACATGTCCTGTCAGGTTGCTGTTGGATCACAGTGGTAATTCACTGGACAGGCTATCAGACAAGCTGCTCAGTTTGGCCACAGCATATAATGGCTTGAGAAAATGAATCTCTGGAGCTACCAGATGGTTCAAACCCACACCCCTGCAGCGGTGCACCTCACTTCTCTCCCTTGCCCACAAATCAGCTCTGTTCTCCTCAGCCTTGCTGCCAGGCTACCCAGCACTTGTGTGTCCCCAGCTGTGTGTGGAGAGATCTACCACTGGAAAAAAACCCTTGAGAAGATCCTCCAAAGCCCCAGGAGCTGCTGCTGCATTCTGGCTGTGGCTGGTGCTGTTTTAAGGGAGAAGACAAACTTTTCCTCTCTTTCTGGATAGTTAGAATTGCCACTCCTGCTGAGCAGGGAGCCCAGGGTGCTGAGGAATTCCAGCAGCCCCCTCTCCCACTGCTCCAAACAGAAGCTGGTGAGCAGGCACAAGGGGAAGCTCTAAGGAGCAGATCTGATGATTTTCAATCTTGTTCTTATATTTAGCTCTTTTACCTCAGCTTTTACACTGACCAACACCCATTTTTAAATGGCACATTTGTTTGTGAATGATATACAAAATGTACCACATAATGTATGAATGCCCTTGAGCATTGAGCAAGGCTCTTTCTCCCTATCCCAAGCCTGATGCAGAAGAGTGGCAGGGGAGAACCACAGGATTTACTGTGTTCCATTAAATTGGTTCAAACTGCTCAGGCACCTCCTTTCCATCTCTTTCCTCTCTGAAGAATTTTAGCAGTCTTGGAAAAAGCCCTAGGGAGTGCAAATTAACTATAAAATTAAGTTTGGACTGCAGAATGCATGTTCTACTTACTACCAGGATGTTTGTGTTCTAAACAGATTATTTTTACAGTGTATTAAGGAAGGTTAAAGAAATATTTGTACACTTTTGATTTTAACAAGAGGAAGAAGAAATGAGATTGGGTTATAATAGAAGAATTACAGTACAGCTGTTACTCCCTAATTAATTCTGTCTGTGAGTAAATCAAAGCTCTAATTATAGACACGAAATATGCTCAATATTGTGGAATATTTATGCAAAACATTATTCCTGGCACTTATCAGCTAAAATATAATGTCTCACCAGAGCCAAAGCAGCAATTTTTAAGTGTCATAATTTTTTTTTTGGCACTTCTTTATAGCTCGGTACATGGAAAGTACCTGATGAGAGTACAGTTTCATTTTTAAGTACTTTGTAAATCCCAACTGACAACTGCTTCAATTCTTCCTCTAACACCTGTCTTTATCTAACAGAAAAAAGTCCAAAAAAACAATGTCTAAAAATCCTTAAAATGACATTTCTCTTACTATTATGAAATAATTGAATATAATAATAATAATATGAAATTATTATGAAATAATGCCCTTTAGTTCCACAGCTGCCAGTACACTTTGCAATGTTATATTTGACCTTCTTCTCCATGCACTGTCCCATGCACTGGCACAGCATAACCCATCATTCATGTTTCCACTATGTCATTAATTAATAACTCGCTCCAAGTGAAAGTTACTCCAAATAGGAAGATTTGATTCTACCCTGCTCAAATAAGTGAGCTGCAGCTACTCAGCTTCCTGCACAAAGACAGACACTGCTGACCAGCCATACCCCCAGAGAGGGCAAAGAGGGAAGGGGCTGGGATTCAGACTTCCCGTTAGGGAATGCACTGCTCAGAGGGAATTAACCAAAGAGTAATTACACCTTAATGTCAATAAAAGATAATATAATTGACATATGAGAGTGGTGCCATTCTATTCAAAAGCTTTTGAGTGATGACTTGGTGGTTCTTTCCATGACAGATAACAGAGACATTCTAGTAGAATCAATCTCAATCTCTAAACTGTTTGCATTTTGGAGATTTTTCCTTAATCCCTTGAAAATGCAAGAGAAAATTGAAATACGGACCCTTAAATGTCAGTGGACCTACTTAACAACCTGTGCAGGTTACTGCAGTTCTTTTGTTTCTTTCATTTATTTATTTTAAAACTGAGCTATGACAGTTTATAAATAGAAAAGAAAGCTCAGTAAACTTCACAGTCACCAGTGATTATTCAGCCTAATTTTATTCCATGGAAATTCAGAAGCTGCAAAGACTACACAGGCTACTGACTGACAATTCACTACAATTCAAAAGTTGTGACAAGCATCTGATCAAACATCATAAAAACCTAGAAAAGAAGCACAGTGCTCAAAAACAAAGGTGTTAGCAAGATGGCACAAAATCTTTTTTTTTCAAAGGTTAATTAATATTTTTACTAGCTTTCACAAAGGGTAATTAATATTTTCAGTAGATCTGCATTTTCCTCCAAAAGGGTGGACACAACAAGTCTCTGCTAACCTTTAAGGTAATTCAAAGAAGATACATCACAGAGCACAACGACTTTGTGAAGTACAATAACTTCTATTGCCCTAAGAGTATTTTAGGTTTTTGAATCTGGCTTCAACTTTAAACTCCACAGTTTCAAAGGAAGTGTGATAATGATCACTTCACTCCTGTCCTTTGAAGTTTCTTCACCTCCTCTTGCTTTATACTCAGATCTCCCATTTATTTTGCACAAACACCTAGAAAACACAGCTTATTAGTCTTTCTGGTATTATTAGGGCTGACAAAATAACTCTCACAAACAAGTTCAAAGTAGTGGTGAATGTTGCAAAAATTACCATTTCTGGAACACTGAAAAGGGAAAACCACCACAGAAATTATGTGTGTTCATCAACTGGAACATGTGAAAAGAAAAAAAACTCACTGACAGCATGGAACTGCATTTATCTCATTTACCTGTTTCAGCCAAAGGCACAGGGCAACCCTCTGGCAGGCTGGGAAATGAAAGTACAACCCCTGTGCTGGAAACTCAGTAATTATAACTTCAGGGATCAGTGCAGGAATCAGAACAAGAGAAATCTAAATTTTGCTAGCTTGAAATATAACCCTGAATGATCTTTGTCAGCCTTTAAAACCAGACAAATGTCTGGTTTTTGCTCCCGGCCCTGTGTATGGAAGGGGAAGAATAAATGGAACACACACACACATGCACACATCCAATTCCCCACAACTCTCTGTCCCTGACAGACAACTTCAAGCTCACATGTGCAACCCCTTACACACTTTGGAACCAGAAATGTAGCAAAGTAACTGCATTAGAATGCTGAGGAAATTAGCTTTGTACCCTGTCAGCATTGTCAGACCCCAGAGGCCGGAGATGTTCTAGAGAAAGGGGGAGAGTAAAATAAAGCAGTCCCAGCTGCCTCACCCTCTGCAATGGGGTCAGCAGCAAAACAAATTAACAGAATAATGTTTCTGTTTTGCACTGCCATCCTCCTGCACAGCAAAGAAAACAAGAATTTGCGTCATTAAACCTTACAGTAGCTTGACCAGTGGAAAAGCTGGCGGGCATCCAGGGTATGAAGCCTAATGCAGACAATGTACAACTGCAGTTCAAAACCCCCTTTATCAGGCCACTCATCTCCTCTCACAACAATGCAAAGAATCCAGGTCAGAAAAGAGAGTGAACGGAATCCTTTTAGGAATATTTCAAGAAAATTGGGCTACCTAGCTGGGGTATGTAAATTTGAATTCCTCCTGATGGCTTCAGGGTGTTACTTTAAGCCCAGTGAGAGAAACAAGTACAAAGTGACAGTGAATCAACTCTACAGCATGCATTTATTTATTTATGCAGCCCATATATTTAGCTCTCCTAAGACAGTTAAATCAAGAATGCTAATGAACACAGGGAATATCCTGAGTCAGTCTTCTGAACATATTTTCAGAGTTCTATTTTCTTCTAGCATAAAAATTCCTGCTCATAGGAATGCTATTAATTATGACAAGAACAAGGAAAAAAAAATTTTTTCACCTTTAAATGTGTAAATAATCTTAATAGCATAACAAGTGGTCATAAGTAATGTCTACTTTCTGGTAGAATTATGCTAATGACATGTACTAAAAATGATATTAACATAAATTTACAATTTAAACAATTTATTCTTTAATAGTGTGAGGCTGCAGTATTTTGACTTTTTAGAAAGGTGAACTCCAAATACTTTTCCTTTTTCATAACTACTAGCTGAAAAAGCTGATGTTTCCAAAGTGAACAATGAGGAGATGGGTCTGGCAAATAGGGATGGAAACAAAAATCTCAAGGCAAGTATTCAGGAACTGATACGGGAGGTTTAATCAAAAGGCTGCTGTGTCAAACATAGTTAGAAAATAATAGAGTTGGCACATGGACAACTTCTGGAACTTCATTTGCAGCTTCCCTGTGCCTGTAAACAGCACAGCACTGGGGTGAAACTCCAGGGGTGCTTCTTTCATGAGCTCATTTTCTATTCTTATAACAATGCACCTTAATTCCATTTTGATGAGTACTCCTGCCAGCAACACATTCTCATTTTCCTAAACCCCTGTCTGGGGACTTCTCAGAGCTGGCAGTGCTGTTTTAGGGCCAATTTCTTGCTACCTATTCCCATCCACAAAACCTTGCCAAGATACACAGTTCCTACTACGGCGCTGTCCTGACTGAGTCTAAATTAATTCTTTCTATTTGAGTTTTGCTGCTACAGCTTCAAATTTTAGTAACTGTCTCCCCAAGGAACTTTATTATATCATCCATTCTATTAAAGGGACAAAATTAGCTTTACTTACTGGTAAATGCTGATTAAAGCTTCTAAGCCTGAAAAGTTAGAAAGGGTATGGATTTTTAGATCATGAACTTCTATACTTGTGTGCTATATTAACTCCAAAAGTTACAGTGCTTTTAAGACTAAAAAATGAAAAATTAAAATTTTATAAATGTAGATGGAACACTGCTCAGAGGATGTTTTGTGGCAGCATTTTTAATATACTCTTGAGTTCTTTGTCCTTCTGTAGCACATAATTCTGCTCTTCACACCTCTCTTCTCTCCATTCTAACTCCTGCTACTTTTCTCATGCTACACTTAATATTCTGATACTTTGTCCTCAGAGTTGTCTTCCCAATCACTGTTTAATCTCTGGTTTTATTTCTATGCCTCTCTGTCAAAAATTACATTTCTGTTCTTCCTTGCAATGCCTCCTGCCTGCTTTCAATTTAACTAATATTAATTTCTGCAACAACACTATGCCAGCAATCCAGAGATTGTGATTTCAATATCCACTGACTGTTATAACAGTTCCCCAGCTTTTGCCTTCAGAGACAATCAAGGCTTGGTCAGACCCACATTTGTGACTTCCAAGTCTGTGAAAGATCGAAGAAAAAAAGCAACATAATAAATCCTTAATAAGAGAAAATAACAAAAGGTCCATCCTCCAACTGCTCCCATTTTCAATAACATATAGATATTGCTATTCTGAATTTCCCTAAACACAGGCAAAGACAGGTGAGACATGTCAGCTGAAAAGGTTCTTCTCATCACTTCCCCGAGCAAAAAGTTAATCAGAAAAAAGCAAAAGCAAGAAGTCAACCAGAATTCACTCCTCAGGTTGGTGTCAAACAGAAAGATGCCAGCAGTGCAGGAGTGACCAGCACAAATCAGTGCATGTACAAAGGACAACAAAAAATGGTGTAAGGACTCCAGTGAGCCAGCACAGAGAGCCCAGAGCTGCTCTGTTGCCCCGTGTGCCTTCCGTGCTGCCCCACCTGCACTGGCTGTGACACAGGAGGGAACGTGGTCACAGGGAAAAGCAGGCTGGGGGCAGCGAATTCAGCCTGGGATAACAGGAGCCAGCCATGAGGGACCCTCCAGAAAGAAGCAGGAGCAAACAGAGGGGTGATGCATTCTCATCCTTTCTCACGTCTGATGTGACAGTGGCAGTTTCTCTCACAGGGGAGTTCCCCAGCACAGTGACTGCAGAAACACGGGGGTAACACAGGAGCATCTGACAGGTAACCCCAGCCACTGCATCAGCGTCCAAATAACTCCACCCTGTGTGGTACACAAGCAATTCAGACAAGCCTCAGGGCACTAGCTTTACTTCCATTGTAAATAAAAATGCATTTCCTAACACACTGTTTGATTAACAACCTCTTCCATATCAGTGGCTGCTGAACTTGCCCTGTAAGGTCTGAACAGCTGTTGGTGTGAGGGCAGTGAGTGCTCGTGGTGGGGCATTCCCAACCATCTTCTCCTTCCCAATGGGATGGGAATTCCCATTCCCATCTTCCCTTCTACTCTTCATATGTGCTACTGATCTCCAAGTTTTGCAGTATGACTTTACAGAGTTCCCACTGAGAATATTACTCATTAAGCCTTTTTAAAAAATTAAAAATTGGGCATATGAGTATATAACAGCAAAAGAACAATACTTTATTTTCCTTGTCAGTTTAAGAACACCGATATTAAAGAATAAGTTTCATTTTCCAGAGTTTAGCTGCATAAAATAGCATAAAACTCTCTAGAATTTTCCCCTGCTAATCCTTTGACCTAAATTTTACTTGGGTTTTAAATCTTTATTAAATTTTGATATTCAATACATTTCATATTCTGATGCTAATTTTTTTTCTAATTATTTTACAGGCAACATCTGTGTTCAGTAAATTGGAATTCTCTAAACACTGTTACTTTGTATTAATAAGCAAACATTTCTTGGTCCTGATGTTTAATTCATTGGTTTTTATTAGTATATTTCTAGGAAAAGATTTAATTTGTACGTATTAAGCACACCAGCCACCCTGCCTCACACTCAGGATGTGTTTCATTAAGCATAATCCCCAGTAATGAATCTTTTCAAATCTCTCATACAAAACACTCCTCCCCGTTTTCATTCCACCCCAGATACTTCTAGAGAAAGTTAATCAAATTTATTAAGAAGGAAGCCCAAAAAAAAATCCCATTGTGGTATGAGGCATCAATCCTTGCTGTATATAGATTTCTACTTGTCTCATGTGTTGCCATTATTCCTCCAAAAAGATTTTGGGAATAAAGGGGACTAAAGGAATGTTCTCTTCCTCAGCTTCAATAGCTGTCAATTGCTGCAGCACTTGCTAACAGACCTGAGACTGTGCTGTGCAGTCCCCCTTTCTCCAGGGACCAACTCTATCTCCAGTTCATTAATTATCTCTTTATATCTGCAGCTGCAAAGGAGGTACAATCATAAGATAACAAGAAAATGATCTTTTAGGGGAACTCTAATTTCTTACCAAGGCACACATATTAGAATAAAGGAAATTAATCATCTATTTATTTACAGCACATGTTTAGCATTTCCATGAGTTTGTGTATCAAGTCTTGATTGCAGGATTATCAGAGTCTGTTTATAGTTAATCTGTTTTTAATGAACGTGTGCTTGCCAGCCTGGTGTCCCCATTTCCAACTATTTTATTTCATTTGCAATGTTTTAACCTTACTCTGTGCCAAATTTGAAAAAAAAGAAGCTCATAAAGCCAAAGAAAAGTAGTAAAAGTATTTTGCAAGTCCTAATATAAAGCTTTAATTAAGAAGAGCATTTAAGCATGTGCCTGATTTTATGCCAAGGCTTAAGCACATGTGAAATTAGTCTTAAACATTATGTTGAATTGGACTCCATGTATCATTAACAGTTTGAATTGAATTGCAACAAAACAGTTCTCTATGTTTCACAGCTTTTGTCTTCAGGAAGGCATCAGTTCCAAAGCCAGGGACACACTCCAGCCACAGCCAGTCTGAGAGTCAAGGCAAACCAACAGAGAAATGAAAAACTCCTCATGCCCACCCATGGGACACCTGGTGCAGAATCCTCTGCAAGGAAAAGCTGCTAGAGCAAGAATTTCTCAGGGAATTCCTGAAGGCCACAGTAAGCTAAATTCTGAATAGACTCTGAAAAGCTTTTGGTGCTACTTCAACAGTGCAGTAAAGCAAAAAGACATGATATTGAATGGTCTGCTCATCTATCATTCTAAAACCAAAGCTGTGCCAGCCAAAGTCCCCAAAATGTCTAACTCTCCCTGTGACTACTGAAACCAGGGTAATCAAATCAGTCATTGTCAAAAGTTTAGCAATATTTCAACATACAAATTCATGTGATTGGATTAAAACATTCAACAGATTTTTGCCTTCATACAAATTAGCAAGTACACTTATTAATTCACAGAGGAAGCACTTACATTTAAGTGGCATATGACTGTGCCAAAATATGGCAGACCTGATGACCTGACCTATGATTAAAATGATGAGCTACATTCGTTCAAACTCATTTTTTTAAATGATGAATCTCTATATCACTTTGTTACAAGGACAAGAGGTTAGCTCATGTAATCAGAGGCAGAACAGTATTATCTCATCCAGAGAATGAAGCAAAGACACAAGGTAAAGAAACCTAAAAAATTAAAACATGAAGTTAGACAAGTAAACTACTTCTAGTGAACTGTCTGGCAATTCATCCATGTGCATATTTCCTACTGTAGAGCAATTAAGCTTCACCAGCTTCCTTGTTCCCCCTAGCAGAAAGTAAACTCTTATTAAAATTACTACAATTCTGTCTATTAAACATGGCAGAACATGATCATATTTGCCCAGATGCAATTCTTCAGCATATTGCTTCAACCAACAGCCTGAGGATGAGTATTTTTGTGTAAATCACCTGTTTCACACACTGATTTAGCTGCAGTAAAGCAATGTGCAAGCCAAGGAGGAGCTGACAAAGCCTGGTTGAAATGGGAATTCTTTGAGAGGCAGCCCCAGCAGTGCTGCTGTTGTGCAGTACAGTCCTTGTGCAGCACAGCCCAGAGAGGACCCTCTCAAAATAACATTTAATGGAATCAGTCATTCACCTCACTTCAGTGTTAATGACTGCTACCTTTGGGGAAAATAGAACCAGCTTTGGATGGTTTGGGGATTTTTTTCCATGAAATAAAAGTGAATGTGACGTATGAAAAACCTGCTGGCTGGCTTAGTCTCCCCCAGGCCACAGCTTTTGCAAACTCAGTCCCTGACCCAAACTCAGTCACTGACTGTGGATGCTTAAGAAACTATCAAGCCATGGGTTTATCCCACCTTGAGTTACTTCCCAGAAAAGACCCAGCTGTGCCCTACAGATGGAAGGACCTTCAGGTGAATATCATCCCTCAGTAGGACAGACACCCCAACTGGACAGGGAGTCCTGCAGAAAGGGCAGGGGGGACAAGAACCCCCAGAAGCTGCAGGAAGGGGTGCACAGGGAATGGAGTCAGTGACACTTGAGGGCAGAGACCCCCCCTGAGCACAGCTGCCTGCTTTGTAAGGCTTAACATCAGCAACTGCAAATCACCCAAGCAGCAGAAGCCAAAGCCTCAGGTTTGGAAGCGTGAGGGAAGTGCCCAGAAGACAAAATGAGGTGAGGGACAATGAGCCTATGAGAGAGCCAGAGTAAAGCAGTGTAGGGAAAGAGCATAACCTGTCAATAAATTATTTTTCATCTGGAAAAACTTCTTAGAATTTTTCACTTCTGGGTAAAGAACAAATGAAAAAAATGCACTCAGAAGTA
Source organism: Chlorospingus semifuscus (assembly GCA_035048045.1). Lineage (NCBI taxonomy): Eukaryota > Metazoa > Chordata > Aves > Passeriformes > Passerellidae > Chlorospingus > Chlorospingus semifuscus. The sequence goes on from JAWWMS010000038.1 coordinate 5,643,897, forward strand.
TTTTCAATAATCATTTCCTCTTAAGAAAATTCTAGATATTTTAAATCCATTTCTATTTAAACATTTTTTAAAATAATAAAAAAAAAAATAAACAACCCCTTTCTTAACAAGAGACTGAAATGCAAAGGATTAGGAGCCTGTAATGTGATGTGTGGGCTTTTTTCTGGCAGCCTGCACAGGAGTGAGGCATCAGTGAGAGCCAAAGCCCTGCAGAGCTCACAGGGAGCAGCAGGGCTGGGGGAGCTGAGCTCAGGTAACACAATCTGAGCCCTTGGGGAGGGAAATGCAGCCAGGAGCAGGACTGGCACTGCAAACCCCTCTGCTCTCCTTGGCCAACACCTCCCAATTCCTGCCTGCAGTGCAGCATCCAGAATGGGAGATATGCAAGTGCCTCATCCTTTTTCCCCTGTAGTGAAAACCACTAATAAATGGTATCTATCCATTAATTTTCAATTTTTGTCATCAGTATTTGATTATTTCCACTGTCTCGACATCAGACACATTTTTTAGACAGGTTCTAAGGACAACCAAAGAAACTAGGAATTTTTGATGGATAGCAAAAGCAAAAATAAAAATGACCCCTGATAAAATCCAACTAAGGTAAGCAAATTAACCAGTCTTTAACTATGAGTGGACACTATTCTCCTTAGTGATAAGAAAGGTTCTTACTTAATGAGCAACATACATCTCTTTCAGTAGGGAAAGAAGAATATTGCTTGCAGTTGCATTAGTGAGGAACTAGAATGCTTTCTGCAATCCAATTGCCTTTTAATTGACCTTACAAATAGTATATCCTCAGATTAGAATGCCAAATTCTTTCATCTATTTACCCTTTAAGTCAAATGTATTGATATTTATCAAAAAACTGAAACTTCACAAGAGAAATAAATTCTGTTAAGACCTTCATTTAACAAAACCGTAATTATTGCATTTAATCACTCACAGTTGGAAAGAAAAGCATCTAAGTTAAAGTTGATGATTTCAGTTTTGTAGTCACTTGATGCTTAAGAAGCTATCAAGCCATGGGTTTATCCCACCTTCTTAAGTTACTTCCCAGAAAAGACCCAGCTGTGCCCTACAGATGGAAGAACCTTCAGGTGGATATCATCCCTTCAGGACCATCAGTACAGAAATTTCTAGCACCTTCATTGCTCAAATATTTCAGGATACCACAATGAATATGGCTTCAAGACCAACATAATGACTTAAAAACTACTTACAGATTACAGTTTTATTTCACATTAATTTCCATGCAAATTCCATTTGTTTTAATGTTCCTATATTTTTCATACATTTTGCAATCTGCTACATTATTTATAGCATTAAATTTGCATTCTGTTTGCCGCAGCTCACACTGGATCTGGGTTATCATTAGTGATGTTTGGAGGTGTAAATGATAATCAGGGGCCTGCAGCTTGGTAGGTGAAAAGAGACTGGGTATCTATCAGCTGCTAAAAGATAACCTGGAGCTTGGGGGATCAATAGTGGGAGAGCAGAATGACCAACTGCTGGAGTTAGAAAGAAATTACAGCCAAAGCCAAGTGATTTGGTGATGTTCACCCCATCCCCTGAGCTCTGCAAGCACAGCACAGCTGGATGCCTGCTGTGCCCCACGCTGCTCCCATCCCCTGCAGCCTCAGCAGTGTCAGTGCATCCTGCTGAACCTGGGGCAGGAGTCTGGCTCTGCTGCTGCCTCTGACGCAGCTGAGGCTTTGCTGTGTCAGTGCTGAGAGTTACCCCCAGCTCATGTGAGATGGGCTTTAACACTCAGACTTGGTAGATAGATTTTCAGTCAAGTTAGTTTTGAAGGCAAGTATAACTGCCATAAAATCCAGTTCATTTATGGGATCATGACAAGATTCTCATTGCAATCTAACCAACCATCCAGTATATAAACCCTCCCAAGCTTAGCACTGGCATAGACAGACAGTTCATTAACAGGAGCTACTGGAGCACATCTTCACCAATCACATTGGTAAGCCACCCCTCATTAGTTTCATAATTACACTGTATGTGTCCCACACATCACATATCATGTTTTTGAGCTATTAAAATATAGCTTTCATTTTCTGAAAGGCTAACCACATTAAATCACAGAAGCCAGGAGTAGCATTCTCTTAAACAAATCATAACTCAGGGCAGACATTTAAACTGACTTTTATTCTGAATGACACAATCTAGGAAAGTGCAGTACTGCTGATCTTCAGAAGCTGCTTGTTTCTCAGAGATCAGACTTTAATTATGAAGAAAATGACAGTTGTGATGAATAGACTGGTAAATGCAATAACTCGTTTGGTTTGCATGTGGTATTCTTGGCTCCATTCTTCTCACTATCCCTTGAGAAAAGCTGGAATTGCATTTTAAATCAAAGTCACTTAGACTTTGTAGGACCAATGGGCACACTGAGAGTGATTCACCGACAAAAGGTATTTATGATGCAAATCTGTCCCTGTATATCCTTAATTCCTTTAATGAGAAGCCACAGAATTCTGCATTGAAGAACTGCTCCCCTATATATGCTCACACTAACTTTTACCAGCAAAAAACAAAGCAAACATGCAGAGAGAAAATGTGGGCAGCTCTTCTAATGAAATGTCCTCCACAGATCCAACAGACACCTAGAATGAGAGGCCCAGCTACAGCATTCAGAATTCAGGGTCTGGCATATTCCACAAAATCCCATAGAAATGTATTTCTCCCAGCACCCATTCTGTCTGACAGCTTCTTTTTCCCAGTAACTCAGAAACATTTAACTTTCAAAAGTTCTTCATCCTTTCCATCATATTACCCACAGATACTGTAGGTACAATTTTTTATGTACTTGTGCCTTTTAGTCATTACTAAAACCATACAAACACCCCCAGCTCCAGCAATAAGGCTGCCATCTTATTTTTCAAGTGTTGGTAATCAGATACACAGAGTCTGCAACCAGACAAACAGAGCAAGGAATGGCACTGAGCCTGTCACTGCTTTCCCCCAGCACAATCCAGCAGAGGAACCAAGCAAGGAAAAACAGTTTGTTGCAGTTACTTCTGAGTATATATGAGGCTACTAAATGCATAGTGAATAATTACTGTAAATGGTAGATGTTTACAAGGCTTTTCTGACAGGTTTTTCTCTCTGAAGAAAGAATCATCCCAAATATTTAGCTAAGCCATGAAACACATGCACTCAGTTTCTACTGTAGACTGCAATTAAAATTGTACAAATAGGAATGCCTGTATTTAGAAGATTTGAGATTAAAAAAAAAAATATTTTCTTATAATCAGAACTTAAATTAATAATTTAAATTATTTACACATTTAAATTGGAACTCTTCTCAGCAGCACACAAACCTCATACACACCTGTGTGCCCTTCTCTGTTCCTGCACATGCTGCTGCAGCCATTCCCAGCAGGACCCAGTGGGGTGGCACTGTGGGGCCATTGTCCCTGTTCCCAAAGCAGAGCCATTTACCACTCTGGAGCAGTGTTTTTGTCCCTGTTCCCTCAGACCTGCTCCCAGAGCAGAGCCATGCCCCACTCTGGAGCAGTTCTTCCGGCAATGACACAACAGAGTTACGTGACAGTGACTTGGGAGCAGATGGCACTGCATCCCAGGTTTACAGTTTCATGGGCCTGAATGACACAAAACCATTATAAATGAATACAGCCACTACTCTGGCTTTTAAGAGCGCTTCAACATTCTCTAGAAATCCAAAGATGAGAATCTTAATTGCAAATTCCAGACACATTTCCTCTTTCAAATTAAAAGTATCACCTTTATAATATTTTCCATTTACCTTTCCCAAAATACAGGTGTATGCCATCTATTTGAAACCAAAACCTATTTGTTTTTAAAATAGTTTATAAGTAAATATTTTAGGTAGGCTTTGTTTCCTTGACTTCCCACCTTGGTTAATCCAAACTCACGCTCTCTAGACTCGCTCATAATTTTTCTTTTTCAAAAATCAAGTCCTTCTCATTTACTTTAAAAAAGCTACATTTATCATGTTCCTCCTACCTTTTTTCTTCCTCTAAAATTGTACTCTGATAATACTTTGGGACTACCCTGCAATATGAAAGACTTCCTTTTCAGAAGAATAATGAAAAGGAATTATTGAATCCCTTACTACTCCACAACTGTAAAATGTCATCAGCAACTGCTATAAGATCACCAGCTGTTGAAAATTACTTGACTTTCTACACTGACCTTTAACATTTGCAGTTTGCAAGAGAAACTCTGTACTTCTACATCTGCTTATAATGGAAATTAGACTAAGGCTAAAAATTACCTTGAAGAAACCTACACCTAAAGGCCTGTGTGCACCTGTCCAGGTGCCAATAAGCACCTGTTGTCTGTCCATAATACTCATTCAAACCTGCCTGTGAACACCTCACTATCTCTTCTCAAATTTTAATTAAATGCTAAACCCAGGAGAAGCTCTATTGCATTTAGACCGCACGTGAATGTGACATTTAGTGTAACCTTGTTTTCTAACAAGGGATGTCATCAGGACAGTGGAAGGGTTGGTGGTACCTGCTCATCAACTTGGTATGAAGGACAAGAGGAGCTACAAAGGATGCAAAAGGAAAGTGACAGAGGAGGAATTGGCTCTGAGCACAGGCTGTTTGCAGCCAGCACTCTCCAGTCTCACAGAGCACCTTGCAGAGCTCCCTCTCTGCTCCCAAAGCACTCGTGTTCCCTGACTGCCATGGCTGAGCCTGGACACAAAGATCTGCCTCAGCTCAAAGCTGCAGACAATTAGTACCTTGTCTTCACTCATTTGTTTGTTTGCTTGCTGAAAATAAGTGCAACTTGGACAACTTTTTCATGAATTTACCACAAGAAGAAAACAAATCTTGATACCCATAGAGATCTCATAAATGCGAACAGTAAAAGATGCCAGCACTGTGGGGATGCTTGATCCCTAGCTGAAACTTGTTCTAACAGCTCACATAAGGTGTAGAAAAAGCCCACCCTTCCACAAGGGGTTTGAAAAAAAATATTTTGTTCAAATTCTCTGTCTCTATGTAAAAAAAAAAGAAAAAATTACAACATAGTGTATATAAGCTTCTACTTATCACATTGTACATAAGCATAAGGAAAGGATACAGTGCAAAGATAATTTGAGCTCATTTTTATTGCAACTTCTTATTTTTAAATAATCAAGGTATTTGCTGTATGTACTGCCTACCCCTGAATTATGCTGAGCATAAAATTTCTCCCTGTTTTTAATGGTGCAAGGAACCCCTCACACAGTGAGTGATATCTTCCACCTCAGAAGAGAGGTGTCACAGAAGAAAGGACAACTTGCCAATCACTGTTATTGTCTTGTGTTGTCAATTTGATAATAGCAAATGTGGATCCACAAAGTGAAGATTATTTTATAATGGGATACTTTGAAACAAAATAGATCTGAGGAAAACAGTGCTGCAGAAGAGCGGCCAGAAGAAAATTCTGGTCTCAAAACAATGCAACACAAGGAATAAATAAATTCTTGTTAATCAGGCAGTATCAAACCTCATTTTTGGAACAGAAAAGATCCTCCTTTTTTCCAGGTTTGCCTAGGCAGCTTTAAGAAAAAATGCAGATGAAACTTTGCACCAAGAAACCTTTCTACACACAGCCCATCCCTAATCTGTGGCTGCCAGGTAAGGAGATTATACAACAGACTTTTAAACAATGAAAGAAAGATGTTAGATTAAACTTTTTTGGTGTTATTGCTAGTCACTGTTGACACCTAAGATAAGAAATTAAACAAAATACAGCAACTACAAATAGCATTAACCCAACAATTAATCATCATTTAACAGCAATTAGATAAACTCTGAATGAAGCAAAAAAGTAGAATTTAGTTGACTATTGAAATTACAAATATATTCTGTTTCTTTATCACTTTCATTAAATAGACTATAAATATTTTATATGTCTATAATGTAAAGAAGCCACATAATAGAAGATAATCAGAAGTAAAATTTTTTTCCAGGTTTTTTCACATTTTTCTGCCTTTCTTATTCTTCATCCTTATTTCGAATTATGGCAAATGTTGTTCTACACAAATTTAGACCTATCCATTCTTGAATTAACCTGTGTTGTCAGCCTGTTGGAAGTAATTTTGTTTGAACATCTGGACCAACCACATGTTTCCTACTGAAAATAAATCATCATTTGTGAGTTATGAGTATTAACATACTCAACATCAGAGGACTGATGAAGATTGGAGTGTGCATGTTTAATACATTATGATAAAATATTATGTAAAACTTGTGTTTGGAAAGTTTATGGGATGCACTGAAAATGAGCAGCTTATCTGGGACTGTTTAAAGGTAGTTTGTAGGTCCATAGCTCAGCTGGGTCTGCACCTATTAAAAGTTTAACTGCTATAACAGTGCCATCTGCATTCAATCAATACACTTAATTATTATTTAATACCCCAATTTATCAAAATGAATAAATTGTAAAAAAATGTATGCCCCTCTGACTAGAGGACTTTTAAAATTCTTTTATTCTAGAAATTAAAGAGAGTGTAGGCCTTCTTTTAGTGGGTAACTGATCTCAAGTGAGCCCTCGGGCTAATTTTGTGCTCACATCCCTCCCTGAATTATTTTCCTATATGAGACTGGGAATGGGTGCTGTGGAAATCCACTGTTCTGATTCTGTGTCACCTCAACATTCAGGCTTACAGTCACTAACACACAGGAGTCCCTCCTTTCTGTTAGGTATTCAATCAATGAACCTGTAGCAACCCTATCATTTTTATTCATAATATAAATATTTGGTAACAGCAAGTGATTAATTGGGAGTTTGTCAGTTACAAAAAAAATCTTAACATAAGTATTGTTTCCCTGCACAGAATAAAGAAAAACACAAACAGGTAATTTGCAAATCTTTTTTCTAACGTGTCACAAATGCAGAGACAGTGATAAACAAGAATATAAAGCTTTATCCAACAGTGCTCTTAAAGGCACATTGCAGCGAAGTAAACTGGAAGAAGTAAATGAGGCAAGTTCTGTGAATACTTGTGCAGCATGAACACTTCTCACCACCTTCTTATGTTCCCAAATCAAAGTGAAGCTTTTCTATCACCCACCAATGATATTTTTATACCTCACTCGTTGTTATCACATCTACACACTTGATAAAATTTAATTATTTTTGTAGGTGAAAAGTTTAATTAAAAAATATGGTTTGGGATGGACTGAAACTTTTACCAAATAAAAAATAAAGGATTTCAATGGCTATACCTACTAAGAAATGTAACAGTAAAACTGATCTAAATCTTATCTAACAGTCTGTACAGCAAGTTTTATTTCACAGCATTAGTAGTGGGGTTCAAAGTCTCACCTCCTTGAAGTCTGTGATTGCATAAATAGAGTACTTTTGTAAATAAAAACATTCCTGCTTGAAGCAGTTATGGAGAAATGCTCAAAAGCCAAATAACAAAACTAAAAAAAGACATGGGGAACCATCCAAAATTCAGTATTTTAAAATAAATTCTACTGTGTACCTCCCCAAACTCTTGACTTTCCTGCACCTAATGTTTTGTTTATATCCTCACACTGATTATGTCTAACATAATATATCACAACATTCAGTGCACCTACATCTTTGGGGCTATCAGAGGGTGCACAATGAGCACTTCATAACAATGTGCATCATGCACTGCAGATCACCTTATTAACTGGCTAATAAAAGCCAATTAGAACATCAGTGAATGCACCCAGGGCTAACAGATTCTACCTCCTTATTTAGTGAACTGTTGGAATAGCAGGAGAGTTCATACTGTAAAGTTATAGGGCGAGAACTGGGCTTTTATTGAATACAGATTTTCAAGAAAAATTCAGAAATGTATCACTGAGCTTTTCAACTTTTCCCATCCGCTCCAGTGCATACTTTTCACTCTGGGGGGATGGTCAGATATGGTCACAAAAGCTGTTCTCAGGGACCGTTCCTGAGGTCAAGGAGCATCACCTTATCTCTTTCACCCTCCCTAATGTCACCGTGAGCAGCCTGCAGCCAAAACTGCAGTTGAACCTGGCTCTGACTCTCAGCCTGCTGCTGGACTGCAGAGCAGACATACACTGAAGGAGGACCTGGTTGTGTTGAAATTGTGAATCTGCATCAATCACAGCATTCTTAATTCTGTCTCAAGCACTTTGTTCTTACATGCGGCACTACCACTTTGCTTAAATCCGGCTGCCTAATCTAAGCTTAAAAGCAAGGCCTCCTGTAACTACCTGCAACCACTGCAGAGTCTATTCCCAAGTCTCTCCATACCATGTGTCTTAGACTTTCAGAGCTTTTAGAGCTGCATGTCTCTCTCCACTGACTGAAAAGGAGAAACTACAGGACCAGCTTGCAGTAATAGCCAATGTAAGGAACATAAATACCATTCTTCATTGCATGAATCACTGCATTCCAAAACATCAAAATATTGGAAACAACAAAGCAATTCCAGGAAAACTATAAATGAAATATACTGCATTAGAGAAAAATTTAGATGTAACCTGAGAGTTTAGACTTTCCTGAATTTCATGCTTCAGGCAAGCCACACACACTGTTTTTCAAAAAAATCCTTTGTCTTTACAAAAACAATGATCAGCATTGGTGACTGCAGCAGAGTTTGCCCTTTGCCAGATATTTGTATTAATTATGCTTTGAAGGTGCCTGAATTAATCCATTCTGTGAAATATACATCAGTTAATTAAAAAATATTTTTCTTCAAGAACGAATATAATTAATGATGAAATAGGAGATTATGTTTCCTAAGTCAGAAATCCTTTGGGTTAAAATAAAATAGGTTTTGGAATAGACATGCTTTCCAATTGACCTTACTGTTTAAATATTCCTGAAAGGCATCAGATCTGAACTGAACGAGTGCAGAACACAGTATGGAGCTTTTATTGTTGTCCTTTGTCTAACTTTGAAGCAATAGAGCAGGAAAACACATGGTACTATCCAAAGAATGAGCTGCAGCTCTCCAAAGATGAGACAATGCCAGGCACAGGGCCTGCAATGCCACAAACAGGACCACAGAGACAGGTGAGAGTGGTTTGTATGTCATAGAAGCGGCAGATCAGGAAACTTAGATATTTACTATCTCTATGAAAAGTCTGGATGAGAAATATCAAGAGCTTCTTAACTCTTTACCTATGCATAAACTGCTCATTTGGGTATGCAAGTAAACAAATGTATTTTTCTGTATAAATGCAGGAGAAAAACCTCCATACTCCAGTATTCTCAAGCTGTCCAGTGTAAAACTTATGGTGACAGGAATTAATAGGTGTCAGTTCACTAACCAAGCACCTCATCACTTTGAAAAATGCCAGTGACAAATAGTGGTATAACTCATGGAGGTGGGATGAAGGTGGTGCACATGAGGAATGTGCATTTCCTCAGAGGCTACAACATTAGGTATTACTCCTACCATGAGTGGAGAAGACAAGAGAAAACAAAAAACCCTCATTCTCAGTTCGGCAAAAGGGCTTTTTGGCTGGTACAGAGCTGACAAAAGTGTTCTGAGTAGCTCATTTCCCCATCCAAGGCACAAAAATTACTTGGATACACACCCTGCTCTTCACTGTGCTGAGAGACCACAGAGGAGGGTGACAAAAAAGGAAATTTGATCAGGTTTGGTTCAAACCACAGTTCTCTGTATGGTTCCATAAGATTTTGGGCCAAACAATGACCCGGCTAAGCTGTCACTGTTCCAGTGCTTTCTAGCTAAGGAGAGAAAAGGGTTTTTAAGCAGATAAGAATTTTCCTCACTGTGCTAATGTGTCTCTGCCAAGCCATTATTGGGATTTGTGGTGGCCTAGCTCTGTCCATCAGGACACTCAGCAGACAAGCTCCAGGAATAACCACGAACCAGAATTTCTCCTGCAGTTCCATAGCAAACTGGCATTTCCACCAGACTGGTCTGATTCACTTCTTGGACAGGATTTTAGTGTAATGCCATGAGGCACAGCTCCTGTATCCCTGCATTCATTCTGGGATCACCTACTGAGGGCATTTGGAAGTCACTCCTGAGATTGCTGCATTCAAGCTTCCTCAGCCCCTCTCTATCAACGTCCTAAGGAAAGCAAGTTGCTCAGAGCACGACTCCAAGTGTTATGACGTGTAAATGCACTTCTGGTTGCCATCCCAGGATCCTCATTTACTCCCTGCTATCCTCAGCCTCAAGTCTCCTTCCTGACCACAGCTGCTCCAATCCAGAGCCCACCAGCATCCCTGAGGCCAACGTGCAGACAGCACCAGCATCCCAACGTGGGTATTGGTGACTCTCCAAAAGCCAGATCCTCACCAGGGGTTCCTCCTTCAACGCCCCTGGAGCCACACTGATGTGTTTCACTCTAGGGCTCTAAGTGAAGATTTTGTTGGCTGCACCCCAAAGTTATCTCCTGCCCAGAGATTCAGAATTGTGAGAAACAACTATCAGACACATTCAAACTTTTCATGCTTTGACTGTTCTCTTTTTTCCCCCCTGTTTTGGGACAGTAAAAATTCTGAGGCTGTAGAATTTAGGCAATAACTTAATAGGAAACTGTAGCAGGTATTTCATTTATTTTGAGTTAATTAGATTTCACATTTCTCCCAGAAATGCAGAGCCACATGTTCCTCTCTACAAAACAACACCACATTTGCCATGTGAAAGGTCAAGTGAAAAAGTACTAAAGGACGTCTTTGGCTTCCCACAGGTCTGGAAATTCACAATATTTAATGCAAAAGCTTATTTTCTACATGGAGTAGCCACATAATCTCAGTACTCAAATAATACAAATAAAAAAAAAGTTGCAAAAATTCAGGCAAACAATGAGGTTTGTTCATTTTTAGTTCCTCAGAATCTTTCAATAAGTCACTACTGGATAAAAGTCATGACCACATGCACTGGTCTGAGTTCCACTTTGATTACAAGTAATACAATAAAATTTAACTAAAAACTACAGTAAATGTTATCAAAAGTCCTTATTCTATTAGCACTGAAAATCTTGTATACATGAAATAACTAGAAAGAATAACTCTATGGAGTTATAAAGTTATAAAGGACTGCTAACAGGTGAAATGGAAAATAAGGTTACAGGTCAGGAGCAAGTATTTGAGAAAAAGCTTATTTATGTACTTACTAGAGAAAGTTATGCTTAAATTTAATGTTGTGTCATTAGAGCAGGTTTTATTACCCATCCTCCTCCAGTTTTCCTAGCTCTCTCATCCTATATGAGTGATTCATTTAAACTATTCTTTATGCTAAGCACTGAGTTCCAAAAATGATCTATTACAAAGGATTAAACACAGGCAGAGCCAAAAAAATTATCATCCTATAAACGTCATAAAGATGAAACCTTTGCCAATATATTTTTCTGTTAGTCTCTGTCTCCAAGTACCAGTCAGTGTCAAGATTGCAGAGAAGATTGGTTCTAACTCTCTGCCCAAAAATGTGCTTTGTTATTATCTGACCTGCCAGGTACCAGCAGGTCAAATAATCAGCAGTGTTGTAATTTACACAATACTAAATTATAGCCAAGTCTTGTCTTGATGCACAAAGTTGGGAACAGACTATATTTGTAATATTATTGTCCTGTTACAATGCTTTTACTGAACTGCACATTGCAAAACAACTCACTTGACCATAACAAAAAAAAAGAAAAATCACTTATGCCATGGGCAAAAGCTCCTAATTCTATTTCTGCCAATTGGATAAGCATGACTAAACTCCTAAAACTGTTCAGCCAGATCATTTAGGGCTGCCTGGGAATATGTTTTATTAGACTAATTGGTACATTAATCCTATGCATCAGAACATAACAGTAAAGAAATTAATTTTTAATGCTACAAATTGATTATTAAACATCCTACAGAAACAGCAAGAGATATCTCTCAAAACACATTCTACGAACATATTACTTCACTCAAAACTTAACTTTTAAGGTTTACAATTCGCTATGATTTTTAATGCTTAAGAAAAATTGTAAGTACATCTTTAAAGTATACTGCAGATGTTCTTGGGATTAAACTTCCCTAAAGATAGCATGACATAAGGACAAACACAGTAGTTCTAAGTGCTCAACGACAGGCAGGCACTGTAGTCAGAAGTAGCATTTGTTAACGTATGTTAACAATGTAGAAGGTGACACTTACGTAGAAATCTCTTACCTGCCTTGGTTGAGTCTCTCCTGATAAGGTTTGTTCTGTGAAAGATGCAAGTCTTTATGTATAAATCAGAAGCAAAGGTGTGCTTGGCACATCCAGTTTTCAGCAGAGCTCAAGTGTGATATGTGTAAGTAATAAATTGGCTTCTCAAAGTAGCTCAGACCATATTAATTGGAAACAGAGTCACTGCTTGCAAGGTTGCTGATGCTGCTCCTTCTGCTTTGTGCCTTTGCAGAGAGCTAATGTATGAATGAGGCAGAGAACAAATCCCTTTCTCTCTTTACCTTTCCTTCCTTCTCTTAAACGGTGAGTTAGAGTTCAGTTTATCTGCAGCCGATGGCAGAGCACGGGCTGACAGTGCTGTTTCCTCCCCTGCCGAGCCACGCTGAATGTGTTGTGCATAAAGACAAAGCCCTCTACCAGAGCACCACACACACCAGTGAAGGTGAGAGCAGCGAGGATGTGCCGTGCCTCTGCTCAGCGAGCCTCGAACGCAGCTGGACAGGCTCACCCTGCTCTGCTCTCCCCACTGCCGACCTGCACCCATAACCCCAGCTGGGGACACATCTCTGCAAGGGGAACTCCACTCTGCAGCTGGCACAGCTCTGATCTGCCTCCTGGCAATGGCTATCTGTGTGGTTTTATTGTTCTGCACCATAAAGGGTGATTTAGTTCCAGTTTCTCCTAATGGCTAACTGGATAAAATGTCAGCTTTTCTTATAGCAAATTAACCCCTATAAAATCCCTACTAACACCAAGTTTAGGCTTGGTCCTAGAATTAGGCCTAGAGGGTACCTGCCAAATAGGTTTGCACATGAATAGTAGTGCTGTCCTCTCTACTCCCCCACCCCCCTTTTCTTTTAAACTGTAAGTAAAATATTCTTACGTCAAATAGTTTTGGAAACTAGCAATGCTGCCATTGAAAAATAGGGTGAAGATGACAGTAAACAGGAAGAAAAGTAGCCAGTTCCCAAAGAGTAAACTGACCAATTTCAAAAGCCCGACTGAATACATGGGAAATGAGCGCTGGTTTGAGTTCACAAACAATGCACTTGAAGCTATTTTAAGAAGATGATATTTATTTTCCACACTACTGTCTGTGAATGCTGAATACTAGCAGGTGAGGAAGTCCTGAAGCAAAGGTATGTCAATAAAAATGCAATTTTTAATATTGCAATTTTCAGATATGCATATATATGGCTACATACAATCCTATGCTTTAGTGCCCAAGATAAAACCCTATCAGCCTCCTTCCTTGGTGGCAAAAGCAGAAAACCAAAAAAACAAACATTAAAAAAAAAAAACTAAAAAAAAAACAAACCAAAACCCCAAACTTTTTCTTTTAATATGGTTAAGGTAATAGTTATTGAAAAGAACCTTCCCCCTACCCATCTTTCCTGAACATGACAAGAATTTTTTCATCAGATATTCCCCCACTATTGCCTGTGAAATCTGGAAAACTCAAGTGTTTTGAGCACTCAGGTTCTTTGACTGAGGGGAGAAAGGGCACATTAGGGAAGAGAAGACATGATAAGCAACTCCTGACAGCATCTCTACTGCCCTGCAGGAGCTGTGCTGGGTGGAGGACAGTTATAGGGCCACAAAACATCACATGGAAACCTTGAAACTGGACAAAACACTTGACTTTGCAGCATAATGACTCTGGGGTGTCAGATCTTAGTAGTGGCATTGGCTGAGGAATGAAGCCACTGCTCTCTTGTCCACACAACAACCTCCAGAGTCTTGTTCCAGAGCAGTAATGACCACCCATGGTGTTGAATAAAGACCTCCTTGCTCCTGGGCACTTTCCATTGCTAATCAAAGTGAATCCATCCCTCACCAGTTCCATTCCTGGTCACTTTGTGAGCTAGGTTTGACTAACACAGAAATTAGTGTGACATTTCAGCACTCCTGTTAAATTCTCCTTTGTTTGAGAACACAATTAGCAGAAACATGATAGCAGTGCCATACACTGAAACATGCCACCTATCCCAGGCTGATATTTACACTGAGTGTGATCCAGCTGTTGATCCTATTGTCACTGTTTTAGATGAATTTTAGTAAGAAGGAAACAAAAATAGCACGTGGCAGCCTATGCCAGTTTTGTGTTTGTGTCTACAACAAAGAATATCAGGGACAACACAGTTTTTACAATAGGGATCTACTCATTTTCCCAAGGATGCTGTTAGCAAGTTTGTTGTCTCTGCTAATGGGAAACCTAATTTTATGAGGAAATTGCTATTCCTATGGGAAATATTAAGCACTTGGCACCCAGCTGTAAGTTTAAGAAGTTAAATTGTTTGAGGGTGCTTGAGCACTGGCACTTGTACTTAAGCCTTTTTGCTTCTTCCTCCCTATGAGCAAAATATCCTGAAGCCTGGATCAGTGATCTATTGCTTTCCTGCTGCTGTGTAGCACAGAGGTGTTATGGTGTACTAAAGTAATCAATTTCTCTAGGAAGAGATGCACATACAAAAAGTAAAGTTTCTTTTAACACCTCATTCCCAGGAGGAAGAGGAAGCCCTCAGTTCTCACTGGCTTTCAGTGGAGTACTCAGCACCTTAGAGCCTTGCTGAGCAGCTGCAGAATCCCAGCCAGAGCAGCAACACACTCAAGTCATAAAACACCATTAATCCTGTATTTACATAGTCAATATCCCAAGGGTGGCAGATAAAACTGCAGGAAAAATAAACAAAATATTATTAAAACCAGTACTTTATAATTTATTCTATGCCTTCATTACTTTATATAAATGTTTCCTGCCTTTTATTGAAATAAAATGCATCAAATCCAGTGGCACAGAACATTCAAACTCCTCCTGGAATTTCTTTTATTCTGTATGACAAGCTAAAAGGAATAAATCCATTATCCACTACAGAGCAAAATATCCACTCCTGAGCAGCATAAACACCCTATTTGTGAATATTCAGAGACATAAAATTACCTGCACAAAACTTTTCAAGCAAAGAAGCCATCACTCATACTAGAAGCATTTCACAAAAAAAATATTTTTGGCAGTCACTGGAAGAAGCTCTTCCAATCATCCATCTACTAATTCTTCACAAAATAACTAATGACCAATTACTAAACTAAGAGAGGATTCCTTTTAAGAGACCTAAAGAAGGAATGGAAAAAATTCTATGCTAGGTCAGTTGCTGAAGAGCAAACAACTTAATACTCACAAACTACTCTACTAAAAAATCCCTAACAAAACAAAAAAACCAAAGACTGCTCATATGATTTCTATAGTAAGGTTACTCATGTCATAAATTCTGTGAGTGTGGGAGCACCATTGTTTTGTCCTGTGAAAATTCCGGTAGTTTTGCCAAATTTTTGTGCAGTGCTGTCTGCTTTGCCTAACCTCTTCCTGAGGTTGGGACGTGTATGTCTCAAGCTTTTAGCAAAAGAGCCATCAGATACAGCTTCTTCTATCCGCAATTTTCAGATTGAAGGCACTGCTTCAATCTGGAACACTGCAGTAGAGTTCAAATCACTATCAAGTTATTGTAGCATGAGGAAAAGATCATATCAAGATATTCCTTGATGACCTACATCGCAAAGGAGATACTGAAGTTAGAACCTCTAGGGAATTAGTGAACAAGAATTACTGTAAATTAAACTTTTGGGGTTAATTTGTTTTAAATGGTAACCAAGAAGTTGGGTTTTGTTGGGTTTGATTTTTTTGGTTTTGATTTAGTTCTAACAGAGTGGGCCATGTCACATTAATATTAAACTGTATTCAGCTGATGGTGAGGATGTGCAATGGGTCAAAGGTAATCGAGACAAGGTATCTTAAACTTGTTAACACAGTAACCTTAATGAATACACCTGCTAAAGTATCGCCTGTATCCCTGACCTACTTTTCCCATCACAAACACAACCATACCTTTCACCTTTTGAAGTTTGCCCATGATCAGCAGCAGTATGACAATAAACAGGACTGCTTCCAAATCCCCATGCTGGATAAATAATTTCTTCCTAATCAGATGCTCTCACATGAAAGAATGATGCTGCATATATTAATTGCATATTCCATTAGATCTTCACCTTCATCTACTGCAGCACGATGGCCCCTACCAGTTCTTTAATATTCCTGCATTTATAAATGGAAAATGTTTCTTTACAGTTATTCTTTGACTTGTACATCACCATCACACAGAAGGACTAGGAAGACAGAGTGCCTAAGAGTAGAGTAGAAGGCAAGGAACAGAGTCCTGTTTATTGCTAGTTAAGGTACCCCCAGCTGTTTTGGTAGACTCTGATCTGCTGTGCCTCCATGTCAGCTCAGAAGCTAATTAACTGACTCCATGTGATTTCTGACAGCTACGAGCAGTTTACTGATTCGTGTGTTGATGAAAAAAGGCCTGACACTACTCCAACTTTCAGAGATGAAGAGTTGCTAAAAATGAAATCAAGCTCAGGGCAGGCAGATATGAGGTTCCCTTTCTTCTCTTCAGCTTATTTACTGTGAGTACTGCCCCAGAAAGTGCCTCTGGGTTATCTGCTGCAGGCCAGCAATCTTGCCATCACAGCTCCAGAACAGCAGATACCAAATACTCAGGGTTCCTGAGTAGTCAAACCAGGCACCTGGAAACGCTGGCAGACTGAAGGACCAGATTAAGCCACATCCATTGTGTCCCAGAGGTGCTCAGTGCTGGACAGGCTCTCTCTGAGGACTTGGGGTGCTCTACACCACTCAGAGCTACTGCTACATTTAGTCAGTGTCTGAATCAAATCAGAGAATCTTTAGAGCAGTTTAATTTCCTCTTTCCACAATCCCTTTTCTGCCTGCTCATTCATAGATATTTCAGTTCCTTTTATAAGCATAGAGGTCATTCTTTGACCAGTGCACAATCTTTTGTCAGATTTTTGTTTGTTAGGGATATATGAGACATAGTTGGATGGCAGATTCTTAAATTTTTAGTTTAGGAATGATTGCATATCTACGTAGAGAGGAAGACAAAATTCTGGCCAAACCCTCCATACTTTTTGTACATGAAATATTCAGTGGCTTAAAAGGGTATTTGGATGGATGAAGAACAAAGAATAAGTCCTTTCTTTTGTACATTTAGTGATCCATGCAACCTGCTGTATCTGGCCTTTCAAATCTCCTCTACAATGAAATATTTTTCACTTATAGCACAGAAAGATTTTACAAGCCAAGGGGTATTAAAAGAACAACCTCATGTAATTCAGCAGTCAAAAGCATAACAACTGTCTAAATTACACTTGGTATACTTCAAATGTTAAAGTACCTGATTTGAATGATAGCTTGAAAATCACTAAGGATGGAAAAATCTGAAGTTTAGTGTAGGGAAAGTTGACAACAATTCTATTATAGAGGATACTAGTTTTTCAGCAGAAGGGAAGACAAATACACTAGGTATAATAAAGTGTTTCTTAATGAAAAAGGACAGAAATTTGTCATTTTCTTTTGTGATGTTCCCTTTTAATAATGAACAATGCATTTGACAGAAAAAAGAGAATGTGTCAGGAGAGAAACACTATGCCAGGAAATTTTTACAATTACGTCGGTCGTCAGATAACATTGTAATAGCTTATTCCTAGAGAGCAAAAGAAGAAAATCAAGATCAATTCTGCCTTTGAGCTACTGGGATCCTTCACATGCATGAAATGCTAAATACACTCATTATACATCATTATTTCATTACTATCTAAATCATCTGTGTATTAGCTCAGATAACGCTGCACCCAAGGGAGTGCTGTAGCTTTTGGGGACTTCTGACATTTCGTACTGGAAATAAAAAAGTGAAGAAAAGCAACACTTGTACTCACATATCTGCATAAAGAACAGGAAAACAATGTATGCAAAAGTGTTGCCTTTAGTCTGAGAATGCAAATAAACCAATTTCCCTTGTTTGTGAAGCAAGATGGAGATGAAGATTTGCAGCTGCAAACTTCAGGTGACTTTGGCGTATCTAAAATTAGGGATGATACAGAATCAAAAGCCCGTACAATCAAATAGGAATAAAATTAGCCACAAAATCCCAACTATTGGAAGATTATGTGTGAAATCCTACAGCAAAAGACAACAAAGGCACAATATTCAGTATCTTCATGAAACTAGATATTCTGTTGAAGACTAATTAAAAAGAAAAATAAATCCTTAAAATTATGCGCAACCTTAACCAAGGCATTTTAACACATCTCCTTTACAGCATTTGGAAAGTGAAATTCCAAGGTGCCCAGGCATAACCTCAGAAGAGGATGGGTCTGACAGGCATCCTTCCTGTGGAATCCTGCAGTGGCCCAAGATAGCTTAGAGAGGTTTAATTTAAACCTCTGTGCATCAGCATTAGTTAATCTGGCCAATAAACTTTAGAGTTATCCACTTGTGAGTAGCTGTGCTCTTTAGGTGATGCAATAAATCAAACCATGCCACACGAATGGAAAGCTAATGATAGCAGGTTAACCCGTTGTTTCCACCTGGATTTCCCAATCAGGCTGTCAGCTCTCCCCTTACCCAGGAGATAAATCCAGGCATTTGGACAGCCCAGCCCTGCTCTCAGCCTTTCATTAGTTTGCAGTTCCTTCTACAGAGCTTCCCAATTTTATCACCAGTAGAAAACACTGAAATCCATCCCTCAATTTAGCAAGGTCTAGTATCAAAGCAACTAATCTTGGGTGTCTGGCAAACAATTTGTAATGTTCAGGCTAGCTGACAAACAATTTCTCAAACCTCCTCCTGTGTCTTAGGCTAAATTTAAGCTTTTGAAACAGAAACAGGCAACTGCTTCTCTGCACAGGGTGGTAGAGGCAGAGGAAATTTTTAACATATGTGTTTGCCTTACTCCCTTACTGGTTTCTTTCCCTGGAAAGAAGTTTTGCTCAAAGATGCTGAGCAGCAAGTGTAGTGAGAAGAACACTGGGTGGATGTTTTCTTTGTACCCAACCCACCACAGGGTTTCAAAAAACTGAGTCCTCATCCTTCTCACCAGCTTTCTCTCCTTTCCAGTAGACACCATTGTGTGACACCTTTGTGCTGAATTTTGAACAGAACCAACAAGCATGAGAAGAAAATTGATTTTTCTAAACAGTGTTTTAGACAGTCACCTTTAATCCACCCAGAAGCATCGAAACAGCAATAATTAATGAGTTAACCAATCTTTGCTTAAGAAACTATTGACATGGGCTATCCAGTCACAGATTTTCCTCCCAGAGTGGGAACTTCAAACAATTTGGGTCTTTGACTGTCAGGTTCCAAACTGATATTCTCCTGAAATCAACAGACACACTTCAAACCCTTTCTTTTCTTATTCCTTGCTATTCTCAGCTGGTTGGATTCACCTTAACTTCATCTCTTAACTGATGAGGTTCAACAGTAAGATAAATGTCTGGGTAGGTCACAGACTGGTCCTGATCGCTCTGCATCATATACATTTACTTATTCAATGACAAGAAAACCAGGAAAATTTTAACCAAAAGTATTCTAAAAAGAGAAGAAGTCTATTCATTTGTTTTTGCTCCCACACCCGTCCCACCCCACTCGCCCCAAAAGAAAGGTTTGGATTCACTTTTCCTAGCCATAAATTATTTCATAAATTTATTTAATTTACACAAATATGTGTCCAGGAAATGCATATGAAGAAAAAGGAACACTCTTTTTTTCTCACCCTGCTTAGCCACCAGAATCTGACAGAAGGAGCACTACCCTTTTGCATGCTCAGCTAAAGTACATTCAGTCTAAGACTAAAAAACAACTTGACTCCAGACAGTAGACAGAACAGTATGAAAACGTGGTTTGGCTTTTTTCTTTCATTGCAAATGGAATGTTCTGGAGCAGATTATGGTGGGTGTATGGTAATACATTCATCCACTGCAGGAACACAGCAGCAGGAGATCTGAGTGTCTTTGCTCCTGTCACCTTTGCTGAAATGCACTGTGAGCAGCAAAAACCAATTCCATGACGGAAGAGGAACCCCCTGAGAGCTGCGGGTGTCACAGAGCCAATAAATGTACAGGCTAAGGTGCACAAAGGATGGTGTGGGTGGGGAAAAACCTGACAACACTTCCCTGTGCAGATGGTTCTGAAAAACACTTGCATGGATTGGAAAAGCTCAGCCAACACAGCATGGGCAGCACAACATCTCTGTGGATGGTGTTTAACCTTTCTTGTTTCCTTGGTTTTCCCTGATGTAAGATGGTCTGATGGCATCAGAGAGCAGTCCTCACCCCTGTCCCTGGTTTTAGCTCTGCACAGCAGCAGGGACATGATGCAGGAAAGAAAACTGAGGAGTCTATTGTCTTGCTCTTCTTTTCGTTCTTTAGATTTCTTTGAGCCCTGCTCTCAAAAAACAGAGTTCTAGCTTTTATTTGGGGAAGGCAGAGTCACAGTTGGGGAAGATGACTCCTGAATATTTTCTCACCCAGGTGAGAGAAAATTTTAAGAGATAAATCTGATTCAATCCCACACACAGCTGTAACAAACACACCAGAAATATTTCCATTTTCTGCATGCTCCATGAGCTGGGAACAGCTGAATGTTACCAGCATTCTGGCCACAACATCTGTCACACATAAATAGATAACAGCACCTACATTCATAATCATAAAAGTAAAAACTGTCATGCTTTTAATTGCCTTGTTTTCAGTTGTTTATATTTCCTAACTTGAGCTGTTTGCAATAACATTCATCTACGGGACTCTGTCCCTCAGGGAATTTATCAGAAAAATTACCTCCCTTAGTGGGATTTTCAGACACTCACATTGGAATTTGTTAAAATAAAGGACTGTAGGGAATAAATATAAATCAAATATGGACCTTTGGAAAGTGGGAAGAACAATGATGCAGAGAGTAGTGGAGAGTTATTAGGGTAAGATGTGAAACAGAACAGAAACTGAAGGTTTTAACTTAAATGACACAACCAAGAAGCAAATGTGCAAGGGAATAAAGTTGAAGGGATATAAACTGAGAGATGGAATCAACTTTGGGAAAAGGAGATAGAAGAAGGATATCAGAGAGACTTTGAGGACCAGAATTCAAAGCCAAAGTCCTGGCTAAAGACCAGCTGTTCATTGTTAGAAACAATCTCTGAAACCCACTGCTGTAATTTTTCAGTGTTTTCTTGAAAAGATGACAAAATTTGGCTTCTTGTGCTAATGCATAACCACACATTACAGTCTTCAATTTTTTTTTCTTATTGAATGCACAGGAAAGTATGCTTTGTGTTTCTGTCAGGAGGGTTTTAGAAAATAAAAACAGATTATGTCAGATGAGAAGCATAATCTGTTATCCTGTCTCAGCATGGAAAACATTTTATAAGTGTAGGAAAAGTAGAGAACAAACAAATATAGATAATATTTCTGCAAGTATAATGTCCCAACCTCATGAGATAGAGTTTGCATCTGCATCATGGTGTTTAATAGCCCTTGATGAGTCCATGATTTTCTCTAATTGTTAAATGCTCCTTTTATACTTTTGATATATATGAAATCCCAAGTTAAACACTTGAATTATGCATGGCATGTCAAACACAGCATTTTGGTTCAAATTTGCTTATAGGAGTTTCAGTGGCTGTCCATTGCCTCTTCTGTTACAGGAGGTGATGAATAATCAGTCCTGATGTGCATTCATTTGGAGACCTTTATTGTGTGCTTGGTTCAGTTGTTTCTTTTCCAAGTTCTAGTCCATTTAACTTTTCCACACAGGGAATTCATTCCACTCTTCTTATCATTTCATTATTCTTCTCCATCTCTTTTCCAGGTCTGAAATATCCTTGCCAAATTAAATAGGCAGACCACCTTCTAAAAATGTGACTTTCTCTTTTCAGTCATATTTTAATTAGGTGGGCACTTTTGCAGAATATTCCATAATTGCCCAAAATCTCTGAATAATGTAGTGAAAACTACAGCATTTCTGAAGTTACATACAGGTATTTCAGAATTGGTCACTGAAATTCATCTGCCATTTTTTGCATAGGGACTCATGGCAGCAAGGTCTACTGAAAGCTTTCTGCCCACCTGGAAATGGCTCAATACTCAAATTCTGTGCACATTTTCTGGTACTCAGACACACCAAAGATGCTGTGATGAGTTTAAGTGCACAAATTGCTACAGAACACTAAATATTTGGGGTAGACAGGAGAAAGGTGTTAAATATCTGTAACAGAACACCCATAGTGAGTTCTGGCATTAATCTCTATGTACTTGCATTCCCAATTAAAAAGATAGATAATGCTAATACCATTCATCTCAAAGAGGTTTTATGAAAGTTCATTGATGTTTTTGAAGCACTTACATGCCTTAGTGATAAATATGATAAACACCATTTAAAAGCCCATGAGAAAATTAGCAACCCTGACTTGGGAGCTGGGCTTGAAAAGTGGGCAATAAATATAACATGAGACAGAAAGTGAACTTCAAGGACAAAAAAAATAGAGCAAAAACTTCTTCTTTTGTTTTGCTCACTAAATGAAACAGGCCTGTAAAAGCATTTAAGGATTTAGAAGTTCCAAAGGAATGATGTACAACTCTAGTTCAAACACCCAAGAACTTTTGAAGGCTGGACTAAGAGAGCAGTGATGTCCCCAGAAAATAATTTTCTACAAAAACAATGCACAAAGTGCACACTCTTCCTTCTAATTGCAATGTTCAGTTTACAAGTGCAGATAGATGAATGCAGCCTCACACTAATTATTTCAGGACAAATACTGGAGTCTGACTCATTAATCAGATAAAACTTTCACTGAATCAAAGTTGTCTCTCTGCTTCTACAGCCTGCACTATGCAGCCTATCCTGTGTGAGTTTTCTTTTGTCTGACTTCTCAAGGACATGGAGATATGGTTTACACAGTAGAGAATTGAACATAATTTTTATCAATTCAAGCATTTTAAATAGATAATTCTTTGCTTCGCTCCCTAGGCATTATTCAACTTTTAATTGGTACATTTGCAACTCTTTCAGCTGGACAGAGTCACCTTTGGTTTAACTGCTACAGAACAAATAAGGCAGACTGAGTGCCCACCTGATTTTTGCCTACTGTGCTAAATCAAGGGCTGGTTTGTGCATTTTAGAAGTTTTCACAGGGGGCAGGAAGCATTTCGTGCATCTGTCCATGCACAATGCCTCTGCTCCTGTTGTCTTTCAGCAGGTGCTTCACATATTTCCTTTCATACCTCACTAGATTTGCTAAAGACTATGTCTTTAACCTATCATTTTTGTGAAACCCTGTGGCTCTTGTAATAAAGGGAAAAATATGTGTTGGACAGAAGTATCTAGCCAAGCAGAAGAAAACAGGTGGTTTCAAGCACTTGCAAGAAAAACAGCAAGGATAAAATTCACTAAAAAATACACCAAAACCTTAAAAGGAGATCACACAATCATCTCCCTATCCTTCCACAGCTCAATGGAGAGCTGTATTTTTATTTTTGTTCTACAAGAGCAGTTTGAGCCTGCATGCAAGACAGGATCAGCTCAGCCTTTTCAAACCTGTCTGTTAAGAGTTTCACTTTGCCATCCCTTGATTTAATATGCTGGAACATAAATGAACCTTCCCTTTTCTGACTGTAGAGCTACAGCTACATGGGCAGATATCCAGCAAGAAAAACACAAATAACAACTGCTTAGGCAGTTGCTACCAAAAGTTCCATCTCCAGTGGAACTGAAAATTTCAGAGCAGTGCCAAGAGCCCCTGAACACAACCTGGGGTGAACATTTTCAGGTTCCCAACAATGTCATCAGTTACCCAGCAATGAATCCTTCAATGAGCTCAGCTCTTACCTCAACAGGATAGAGAATAATTGAATAAACTCCTTCTAAAATAAAGCTGAGCATTGCATCACCCAACTAATAACTTCGTGAGAAATTCAAAATCTGCCAGAAAAATTTCCAGATGAAGTACTGATCCCACAGACAACTTACAAACCTCTGAAATGCACTTTTGTAATATCAAAGAGACAAATTTCAGGGTCTTTGCTCACCACCAGTGGTGCCCTGAGACTTCAACAATTCCCCCTGGTGCATTTAGTAATGTAATACATCAAGGGCAATACAGATACTGAACACTGGAGTCCCAGAGGAAGACTGATCTCTATTGTCTGACCCCCCAAAAGAACAGAGATGAGATGTACTGATGTTATTTCATAACTGTGGACAGTACCCCTGGCTGCAAATATTGCTACATATTTCATCCACACACCAAATTTTAATTTCTTTTTTAAAAAGAGAAAGGAATAAATTCTCTTTTATGCAGTCACCTAAGTTTAGGACACAGATGCCTAAAAGAGAAATCAGCAGTCACCATCTGTAGTTTAAATTGTCTCCTGCCCACTTTGGAGCAGTCAAATAAATCCTTATTGCCAGCTGTCACCCTAACACACTCTCTGTTCTCCAGCCTGAGGTTCCAAACCTTGCCCTGGCTGCAGGTCAGTGCTATCAGCACAGGTAGAATCAGAGAATCCTGAGTGAAGCAGTTGTTCATAAAAGCTCCACAAAGAAGCTTTTCCTGAAATTCTCTTTGCAGCAGTCCTGCCCTCCTTACTCAGGCTCAGCTCTGCAGATGAGCCCAGGCTGCCCCATGCAGGGGCAGACAGGGACAAGTGGGACACAAAGCCTGCCACTGTGTGAACCTGGCTGCCACCAGGAGCACAACAGAGAGAGCAAAAAGCACAACACAAAATATTCACTGCTGTGTTTGACTCTCAACCATTTCCTTCATCTCACCAGGAGAGATCATACACACACATGCAAGAAAAGAGGGAACAAATGATTTGATTTAGCAGATTCTGTTCACATTCTCAGCTTACAACATATTTTTTCATCTAAGTTTTTTTTTTTTTTAAATCCTTCAGCAGGTCAATCAAGAACTTTTGGCTTTCTACCCACTGTCATTGTTTTCAACTGTTTAAAAGGAAAGAAAATATCCAATGCCAGTCAATCTAATTTTCTGTTCAATCTGAACTGTAGTATTGAGCAGCACTGCTACTCCTGTCAATCACCTTTTCTAACCTGAAGAAAAGCAGAAGTTACTGACTGACACCAAGCAAAATTTCTTACACTCTATCCTCACAATCTAAAGGCTTTGGGAGTTTAAAGTATCAAATCAGTGTCACTATGAGGTATTTCTAAGAAGTAGGCAAAGGAAAAAAGCAACCAACCCAAACCCTCAAGATTACCTACCTTCATTTTAAATGTGGCCCACAGCAAATTTCAGATCATAGGCACTGCCTGCCAGCTCCAAGGACACATTATGTCTATGTCCAAATTCTTTTTTAATTATATGAGTGAATAATCTTGCCTTAATCTTACAGTTTTAACTGCACATTTTCTCAAACAAATATTTCTTTTCTGACAGAAGAAGAGTTGAGAGTTCCTGAACTGTTTTGTCTTTCCTCCATGGGCACCTACTCACCTATCATTCATCTTTTCAGTAATTCATGTTGTGAATCTCCGGAGAAAGTGATGAACCAATTCTTCTGAGTTTAACAAAATAAATGTAGCCAATAAAGGACAAACATGATATTTGTCATTTTATACATAAATGTGCTATTTATAAAGCCATAAGCTCAAAAATTGAGAAAATAATTTAATCCAGTCACCCTGAAATAAAATTTGGGCCACCCACATATTTCTGCCCATGTCTGCAAGTCTACTATTTATTATTTTAAAGTAGCAGCTTGTCTTGTCAATGCTGACTGACAGAAACAGCTCTAAAATTTTTTGCAGCATCTTCTCACTCACTGTTTAGGCCCATTTTGCAAAGTTTAAGCTCCTGAAAGCATTGGAGGTGCAGAGGCTGCAGCCATTACCCAGCATGGATGGAAGGCCTGGCAGCAGTGAGAGCCCTGCTCAGCCAGGCCCAGCTGCTGGGAGCCCTCAGCCCCTGCAGGGCTGCACTGCTGCTGCAGAATTCTCTGCCATCAGAGGCTCCTCTGGTACACACCATTTCTCTAAAAAGGAATGGTTTTCATTCTGTCCAAAGAGACAAAAACATGCAGCACAGATACTCCATTAACAGTTATTCAAACTTAGCTCCATATTTCATGCCTTACACCTGACCTTGGCCCTCTGACTGTAGTACAGAAGGGCTTTGGGTATCTTTAGTCAACAATTGTCCCTACAATATCTACTCAGTTCAGCCATGGGACTGAAAATTCACATTTCTTCCTCTAGATGAAATATACCCCAGTGGAGAATGAAGTTAGTGGCATTATCTGGTTTTTATTGCCTCATATGCTTTAGACTTAACATTACTCCTTGGTGCCCATTTCAGTGATTGATTCAATTAGGAGTGTGTGCTGTGGAGCACTGGTTCTGGTGAGCATATTCCTGTTTGAGCTGAGGAACATCTACCAAGAAATTGCCTCAGTGAGAAGAAACAGAAAACCAAAGAACACACAGGCACACAAAGCCAGGAATTTTAAAGGTTATTGAATCAGTTATGCTACCTTGAAATACATATTCATAAAAACATCTGCAGGTGCTGTCAAATTCACATGGAAATTTAGAAAGTATTTTTTGAGTGATTATGAGGTACATAGATTTGAAAATGTTGAGAAATGTAAGAAGATGATAAATACAGTGAAGCGAAAAGAAAATGGCAAATCTCCTTCTGGGTCAGAGTGAGTGAGGCTGCTGAATTCCACTGCATCTTTCACAAACATTTTCCTGACCATTACACAAAGGACACACCTTTGGAATAGCCACCAAATTTCTACCTAGGTACATTGGTGCTTTTATTAAATGGCTACGTGTACAGGAGATACACCAATCCTGCGCTACCTGTTCTAAGTAGTCTAAAATAATTTAAATGAAGCATTTATTTTAGGAAGAGCAACTAAATTTATATATAAATATTTTGCTATGCTCTTCAAACTATGGAAAAGAAAATTCCCAAAAGTAAAGACGAAAACAAAGGTGTCCAGTCCTCCCTCCCCTTTGAAATCTGTCAGACGGCACAATATTCCCTTATGCAGCCTGAATTTCCACCTACAGGGGACTTTCTTCACAGCATCATAAATTACATTTATCAGTGTGATTCCTGACCTGCAAGGCAGATCAAAATTAAATGCTTTCAAAGCTCACATTAATTAGGCCTGAAGATGCCTCCATAGATTGCGATTTAGCAAATGCTCTGCACCTGCAAATAAGGTTTGTGTTTGGGGAATATTCTGTTTAGCTATTTTAGCTGTCTGACAATACAGGCTGATCTGTATTAACTGCTCTCTGCTCGGAAATTGGGTGCAAGTCATCTCCTGGTGTTCTGCTCTGGAAACAAAGACAGCCTGCTCCTTTTCTAAAATAAGGCTGGGCTCTAGAAGGCTGCTCGTGGCCATGTGCAAGTGTGGTCAGCAATAAAAAAATACTGATATATTTAGGTGTACCCTGTACACCTCTGGCATTTTTCAGGAAGAGCAGGCACCAGGCTCAATTATCAGGCAGAGGCAGCTGTAACAAAATCATGTGAACAAGCTATGCAAGTAAGGTGACAAGGATCTGTTTTGGCAAATTAAAATAAGCACTAATAAAAGAAAAATTCCTGGGCCAGGTGAAAATTACTGCAGGAAAAAAAAAGAAACAACAACAACAAAAAAATAAAAAAGGAAAAAAAAATGAAAAAAGAAAAACATGAAAAAAGAAAAAAGGGAAAAAAAGGAAAAAAGAAGAAAGGAAAAAGAAAACAGAAAAAAAGAAAAAAAAAGAAAGAGAAAAGAAAAAAAGAGAAAAAAGAAAAAAAGGAAAAAAGAGAAAAAAGAGAAAAAAGAGAAAAAAAGAGAAAAAAAGAGAAAAAAAGAGAAAAAAGAGAAAAAAAGAGAAAAAAAGAGAAAAAAAGAGAAAAAAAGAGAAAAAAAGAGAAAAAAAGAGAAAAAAAAGAGAGGAAAAAAAGAAAGAAAAAAGAAAAAAAAAGAAAGAAAAAAGAAAAGCCATCTACTTCTCTGAATACTCTTGACCTGAACTGTTAAGGGAGGTTACTTTCATTCCATTCTAGGTGTTCAGCCTGCCCCAGGAGCTGCTGCCAGCACCTGAGTGGTGCAGCTGGCAGTGAGGAATCCCACACAAGCACATCTCTGCTGCACACAGGGCTGAGTGAGCTCTGCAGAGCCAGCCTGAGGCACCAGCACTGCTGCTCTGGGTTCCTTCCATAGCAGCCTCAGTGCCATTGCCAAAGAAATGCTACTCCAAATACCATTCCTGACTGTAGGTGTGGAAGGAGGGATCACAAGTGACCTCACCCCTGATAAATCACAGTTGTACTAATTACCAAAGCACAAGA